>VMBQ01002463.1:7568-24458 GCA_007657795.1 Dreissena rostriformis | reverse complement strand
ACGCCTAGGACCATGAAACTTCATAGGTACATTGATAATGACTGGCAGATGACCCCTATTGATTTTCAGGTCACTAGGTCAAAGGTTAAGGTCATAGTGACTCAAAACAGTTAAATGGTTTCCTGATGATAACTCAAGAATGCTTAGGCCTATGATCATGAAACTTCATAGATACATTGATCATGACTAGCAGATGACCCCTATTGATTTTCAAGTCACTAGGTCAAAGGTCAAGTTCACAGTGATAAAAAACGTATTCACACAATGGCTGCCACTACAACTGACAGCCCATATGGGGGCATGCATGTTTTACAAACAGCCCTTGTTAAAACTTGTTCTGAACATATTTTTTTTATGATTTCTCCTACAAGTGAGATATGGATCCTGTCCATTTAAAAACATGGCCGCAACAAGACGGGCAGTTTATGTTAGTTTCATAAAAACATCTGCACTCTCTAGAAGTGACATTTATACACACTAATCATGAAACTTGCTCAAAACATAACAAAAATTGGGCTGAAATCAAAATTGATTATGGTTTGTTCAAAAACATGGCTGCTATGTGTTGGTGCAGTTTTCCTTATAAATCTTTTTGTGAATCTTTGTGAACACTACATGCTCAATTTCTTGAGGTCTCAGGTCAGCACTTTTGGGCCGTTGTCACTTTTGTTCTTTGCACAAACAGTGCAAACTATGCACATTAAAAATATACATATTGCTACTCCAAATAATCTTAATATTTAAACCACTGCTGCTTTTGTTAAACACAAAATATTTTTACCCAGACAATCCAAGGTCACAACAGAAAAGCCTTTCATTTGAGATGTATTTCATAATTTATTTTAATGAAAGCATTTAAATATTCAAAGGTTTTACCAAAATTCTGAAGATTCATTCAATTTGAAATGTCTTCATTTTTTCCCTATTTATCTTACAGTACAATATGCATACCTTGTCATAAATTTAAAGCTGTAGAATGCAGGTAATGTGAAACCCAACTGTGGTGCACTATATCTTCAATTGTCTGCTGTGCATAGCACCCGGATACACCCATTAAATTCGTTTTTTTTTTATCTCCACTGATTTAATGTGATTTAATGGCTGTCTGGACGTTTGCTTTTGCAAATCATTTATCATGATGGAAGTTTATTGCAGCATGATGCTGCAAGTTGATTGAGCATCAATTGTGTCTGCTGCATACTTTACCAGAGTATGAAGACGAAATGAATTCATTTAATTTGATTTATTGCTTGTCTGAATGGCTTTTGGCAATCATGTATCATGCTGCAAGCTTATTGCAGCAACAAGAGTTTTTTTGGTGTAATAAAGCACAGGTGCTCGACGTTTCTTTGATTCCTTTTTAATAAGCCATTTAAACCATAACAAAATTTTTTAAACATGTTATGTTACCTGGAATGAAGCTTATACTTAACTATATTAGAACATGTAGAAAGAAAAATACAACAGAATCATTACAATGTGTACAGTAAGAATTACTACTTTTAATACGCCCGTTCTTAAAACGGGACGTATTCTGAGATCACCCTTGGCGGGCGGCGGGCGGTCGGCGTCCACAGCAGTGTCCGCTCTCTAATTCAAATACTTTTCATCCGATCTTTACCACAATTGGTCAGAAGTTGTAACTAGACAATATCTAGGTCAAGTTCGAATATGGGTCATGCCGGGTCAAAAACTAGGTCACGGGGTCACTTAGTGCATTTCAAGGATTTAGCATGGTGTCCGCTAATTAATTGAAGTAGTTTTCCTCCGATCTTCACCAAATTTGGTCAGAAGTTGTGTCTAAATGATATCTAGGTCAAGTTTGAATATGGGTCATGCCAGGTCAAAAATTAGGTCACGAGGTCACTTAGTGCATTTCACGCATTTAGCATGGTGTTCGCTCTCTTATTGAAGTAGTTTTCATCCGATCTTCACCAAATTCAGTCAGAAGTTGTGTCTAGATGATATCTAGGTCAAGTTAAAATATGGGTCATGCCGGGTCAGAAACTAGGTCACGAGGTCACTTAGTGCATTTCAAGCATAACAAAAAATGCTATTTTATGAATAAATATATTCTTAAACGATTGGAATCATCAAGAAAAATGGCAAAAAACATTTTGATAATATTTTGTTTTCTGTTAACCGCTCGGGTATTTCCGCCACCTATTTTGGTGATGACGTCAACTTGACCCCACACGCATGACAGGGAAACTCGTCCATTGTTTTTTCAGCGATTGAAATTGTATGAGGTGCATTCAATTAATTATAAAACAAAGTCCTAAAAAGTGGAAGATATAACATTCTTTAAATGTTGTGGTTATTTTACCCCCATTAACAATTGGTAATGGGGGCTATATAGTAGTTACTTTGTCGGTCGGTCTGTCTGTCTGTCGATTGGTCTGTCCCGAACATTATCCAATCTTCACCAAACTTGGTCAGTAGTTGTATCTGGATGATGTCTAGGTCAAGTTTGAATATGGATCATGCCGGGTCAAAAACAAGGTCATGGGGTTACTTAGTGCGTTTTAAACCGAAAGTTTGTCAGAGCCATAACTATTTCATTTATCGTTTGATTTTAAAATGACTTGGTACATTTGTTCACCATCATTGGACGGTGTGTCACAGGAAAGAACTACGTCGATATCTCCAAGGTCAAGGTCACACTTTGAGTTCAAAGGTCAAATGCTTGTCCAGACCAGAACTATGTTGTTCATTGTTAGATTTTAAAATCATTTGGCACATTTGTTTACCATCATTGGACGGTGTGTCGCGCGAAAGAATTACGTCGATATCTTCAAGGTCAAGGTCACATTTTGAGTTCAAAGGTAAAAAATGGCCATAATTGAGCTTGTCCGGGCCATAACTATGTTGTTCATCGTGAGATTTTAAAATCATTTGGCACATTTGTTCACCATCATTGGACGGTTTGTCGCGCGAAAGAATTAAGTCAATATCTCCAAGGTCAAGGTCACACTTTGAGTTCAAAGGTCAAAAATAGCCATAAATGAGCTTGTCCGGGCCATAACTATGTCATTCATTGTGAGATTTTAAAATCATTTGGCACATTTGTTCACCCATCATTTGGCGGTGTGTTGTGCGAAAGAATTACGTCCATATCTCCAAGGTCAAGGTCACACTTTGAGTTCAAAGGTCAAAAATGGCTATAAATGAGCTTGTTGGGGCCATAACTATGTTGTTCATTGTGAGATTTAAAAATCATTTGGCACATATTTTATGTTGACCATAATTGGACGCTGTGTCGCGCTAAAGAATTACGTCGATATCTCCAAGGTCAAGGTCACACTTTGAGTTCAAAGGTTAAAAAATGGCCATAAATGAGCTTGTCCAGGCCATAACTATGTCGTTCATTGTGAGATTTAAAAATCATTTGGCACATTTGTTCACAATCATTGGACGGTGTGTTGCGCGAAAGAATTATGTGGATATCTCCGAGGTCAAGGTCACAATTTAATTTTAAAGGTTAAAAATGGCCATAAATGAGCTTGTCCCGGCCATAACTATGTCATTCATAGTAAGATTTTAAAATCATTTGGCACATTTGTTCACCATCATTGGACGGTAGTCACGCGAAAGAATTACGTCGATATCTCCAAGGTCAAGGTCACATTTTGAGTTCAAATGTAAAAAATGGCCATAAATGAGCTTGTCCGGGCCATAACTATGTCGTTCATTGTGAAATTTTAAAATTACTCGGTACATTTGTTCAGTTCACATTCATTGGACAGTGTGTCATGTGAAAGAATAACGTCAATATCTCCAAGGTCAAGGTCACACTTTCAGTTCAAAGGTCAAAAATGGCCATAAATGAGCTTGTCTGGGCCATAACTATGTCATTCATTGTGAGATTTTAAAATTACTCTTTACATTAATTTTGTTCACAGTCATTGAACGGCGTGTCAAGTGAAAAAAATCAAGAGTTCAAAGGTCAAAATGGCAATAAATGATGATGGCATAATAATTCTTAAAAATTTAATAATTCTTTAAAATTGCCATAAATTAGCTTCTCTGTTTTGTGAGACATTATGCACAATATTCTGTGTCAATGCTGCATGTGGGGGTATACATCATGTCTGTGACAAAGCTCTAGTTTTATTTTACATTGAATAAATTTTAGTTTCATTTGTATTGAAATACAATATCAATAAATGTTAGCATACAAATAGAAAAAACCTGCATATTATGCAAATTGAACTGTCTTTGCATGTATATTGAAATATCTTTAGATGTAATAATGAGTGATACAAATCTAGCATTTTATGATACCATAAATCTATATATTTAATTTATTTTGCGCAAATATGATTACCCCTATTGTGATCAAACATGATTGTTTTCATGATGGTGTTTCGTACACTGCAGTAAGGTAAAATCTTAACACATACTAGCGGAGTTTACACTTGCCAGTAGCCGTTAAAACCGTTAATTGTGTAGCAGTAAATTTGTACAATATTTTAAACCTATAGAAATTAGACACTTTATTATAATGATTAAACTGGCTAATATCTATACACTATATAGTTCCTGTTGATCCATGTTGGACAATTGTCTGCATTTTAATAAAATATGTTAAAATATTTAAATAAAGCAACTGTTTAGTATTTTGGCTGTAAAATTGGGCTTAAATGACTGCTCAATATGCTGAGAGATGACATGGACATGTAAGTATCATAAATTGTGTTAAATGACCAGACAATAGTCTACCACAAGGGGTTTATGGGACCCAAGTATATTTCTCTGGGTTTATGACACCACGATTTCTTTGTCTGGACAGTATCCGATCATAGCCAGATAATCAGTTTGTGATGAACAAAGGGGCAATTAAACACCGGGTTAAAAATGCTTAAACAAAGAGTATAAAAATTGGTGTGAACAACTGAATAAAAACAATTACATTTATCGAGAGAATTTATTTAATGTGTAACAATGTAAGTTTTTACAGACATATAAAGGTTCATATCAGTTACCATATGCTGCGTACATAAAAATCAATCTATTTGTTGTTTGTTTTCATTCTTGTTTGTGTCCGTTCATTAAATTTAATTTATTCAGAAAGCATTTCCTTTTCTGAGTATTTTTGTTCTCAAACATGGTCATGACGATGTGCCAAGTATTTACAATTTTGTGGTTACCACATACCGAGGGTCATAGATCGTGTTCCATTCCCGAGTTTGTTGTCAGTAAAAACAAATAATAGCAACAATATAATCGTTCCAAAAATGCATTCCCTTGCACGCTAATGTTTTATTCAGACATAATTAGTTAAATTTTATTTGATACAATGATTATCAATAAAAACAATGATTATGTAAAACAGTTAATATACGTTTAAAAATTAAAATTGAATTTATTCTGAGTATTGTTGTTAATTACATCATGCTCATGTATTGGTTCTTCATAGTTTATTTCAAGGAACTCGTAAAACAAAACTTCAATGACATCTGGGTGGGGACAGTTGGCATGGAAGCCACTGTGCTCAGTTTGAATGCCGGACAAAAACCCTCCCGGACAAAAACCCACCCGTCAGTTTTATAGTGGCCGGACAAAAACCCTCCCATGAAAAAATGGGGCGGACAAAAACCCTCTCATGAAAAAACGGGGGCTGACAAAAGCCCTCCCGTGAAATCTGAGCCACAAATTCAAGTACCAACCATTATTTATACAATTTTAATTCGAAATTGGTCATTTCCGAATGTCATTTCCGACATTTTCTTTTGTTGTCGGTTATCCGAGGTATTTGTTTTTTTGTAATAGTTACTTCACTTCAGTAGTACACATTACACTATATCTTGACTAATTAAAATATTATAATAAAAGATAAATTAAAAAATTAATTCAGACAATTTAGTTACATGCAAACGCATTGTTAATTGTAACAGAATTTCACTTTCATTTTCGCAAGGTTTTCAGAAAGTCCCCAGGAAGCACGTTTTTTGCATGAATGCGTGTATGACACATTCAAAAAGCGGTATGTATAAAGTTAATGGATACACATTTTCTTCTTTCAATTTTACACCTCTGAAAACACAATACACGGATTAATGAATGCAACACTGCGTGAAACAATTACATTTGTCGGTGTTTAATTGCTTTCACGGTAGAGCTTTTGTCCGCCCCTGTTTTTTCTTGGGAGGTTTTTTGTCTGCCCCTGTTTTTTCATGGGAGGGTTTTTGTCCGCCCTCTATGAAAATGACGGAAGGGTTCTTGTCTGGAAGGAGTTTTGTCCGTATTCCATGCACTTTACCCCTGCCTCTTCCATCCTTTCCATTAGCTCTGGGTACTCGGTGCAGCATTTTTACTCAATCTGCATATGATACGGTGTGCAACATGAACATGTTCACCTGAAAATACAAAATATGTTTGATTGTCTATTCAGAATTTTTTACATTCAGAACTGGTGCAAGTATCCGTTCTGTGTTGATGTTTATTTAACCATTCAACGTAGGCATAATCAACGCGCTCGTACTGTAGAATTACAATCAACAAATTTTTGTATGTATTTTCCCCGACATGTGCATTAAACAAATGAAGAAGTTATATATTTACCAATCCGTATTCCCGAACATGTGCATTAAAAAAAATAAGAAAGTTATATATTTACCAATCCGTATTCCAAACACGATGGTCATCTATAGCATCGGCAATAGATTCCTCGCTGCCAGAGTTAAATTCAGAAAAATCAGACTGACTGTCACTAAATTATGGCTCATTCAAGTAAGGTTCAACGGAAAACTCTTCATAATCACTATCATCTTCCATTTTCATCAATTTGTCTTACAAAAGTTGCAAGCAATAGGCTATCACATCCATAGCCGTATAACGCCGGTTCATTATTGAGAGTATGCGCAGAGGTCGCAGAGGTAAAATTGACGTCGCTTCAGGTTTGAATGGAGCAAGTGGATCTAAATGTGTGAAAACTTGCGACTTTGTCATATTCGTTCTCGCTAATTACACCGTGATTGAATCGAAGTGAAGTGAAAACACGTTTTTATATGCATTAAATTCAATAAATAAATGTTTTTTACGGGTTTTAAAAAGAAGAGCATTTGACCTTTAAGCATGGTGTCCGCTCTCTAATTGAAGTAGTTTTCATCCGATTTTCACCAAAATTGGTCAGAAGTTGTGTCTAGATGATATCTAGCTCAAGTTCAACTATGGGTCATGCCAGGTCAAAAACTAGGTCACGATGTCACTTAGTTCATTTCAAGCATTTAGCATGGTGTCTGCTCTCTAATTGAAGTATAGTTTTCATCCGATCTTCACCAAAATTGGTCAGAAGTTGTGTCTAGATGATATCTAGGTCAAGTTAAAATATGGGTCATGCCGGGNTCTGCACTCTCTAGAAGTGACATTTATACACACTAATCATGAAACTTGCTCAAAACATAAAATTATTGGGCTGAAATAAAAAATGATTATGGTTTGTTCAAAAACATGGCTGCAATGTGTTGGTGCAGTTTTCCTTATAAATCTTTTTGTGAATCTTTGTGAACACTACATGCTCAATTTCTTGAGGTCTCAGGTCAGCACTTTTGGGCCGTTGTCACTTTTGTTCTTTGCACAAACAGTGCAAACTATGCACATTAAAAATATACATATTGCTACTCCAAATAATCTTAATATTTAAACCACTGCTGCTTTTGTTAAACACAAAATATTTTTACCCAGACAATCCAAGGTCACAACAGAAAAGCCTTTCATTTGAGATGTATTTCATAATTTATTTTAATGAAAGCATTTAAATATTCAAAGGTTTTACCAACATTCTGAAGATTCATTGAATTTGAAATGTCTTCATTTTTTCCCTATTTATCTTACAGTACAATATGCATACCTTGTCATAAATTTAAAGCTGTAGAATACAGGTAATGTGAAACCCAACTGTGGTGCACTATATCTTCAATTGTCTGCTGTGCATAGCACCCGGATGCACCCATTAAATTCGTTTTTTTTTTAGCTCCACTGATTTAATTTGATTTAATGGCTGTCTGGACGTCTGCTTTTGCAAATCATTTATCATGATGGAAGTTTATTGCAGCATGATGCTGCAAGTTGATTGCTGCATCAATTGTGTCTGCTGCAAACTTTACCAGAGTACGAAGACGAAATGAATTAATTTAATTTTATTTATTGCTTGTCTGAATGGCTGCTTTCGGCAATCTTTTATCATGCTGCAAGTTTATTGCAGCAACAAGAGTTTTTATGCCCCCTTCTTCAAAGAAGAAGGCGTATATTGTTTTTGGCCTGTCTGTCTGTCATTCTGTCTCTCTGTCCAAAACTTTAACCTTGGTTAAAGTTTGGTCATAACTTTTGCAATATTGAACATAGCAACTTCATATTTGGCATGCATGTGCATCTGATGGAGCTGCACATTTTGAGTGGTAAAAGGTCAAAGTCATCCTTCAAGGTCAAAGGTAAAAAAACACAATCCAAGGGAAGTAATAAGCTTTAAAGGGAGATAATTTTTATACCTGCCAAATGATAAATAGAAATTTTATTTCAAAGGGGCGCAGTAGGAGGCATTGTGTTTCTGACAAACACATCTCTTGTTTTGGTGTAATAAAGTGCTCCAGATACTCGTTCATGCAATTAGTTTTTCACTTCCAATTTATTTGTACAAATAGGTGTTCAATTCCATATTTTAGCTGCAAATATCTTTCTAGTTTTTATATAGAAAAGTATTAAAATATAAATGTTTAAATTATGTTTGCATGTGATAAAAAATAAGATTTATTATAAAAAAAATGCATTTAACAATGGTCTATTTCCTAAATTGTATCCTTAATATATAATTCTTCAACATTAAAAACCATTGTTATCAACTTTTAAACACATGAGTTTCTTTGATGCACCCTTCTTTGATTCCCTTGTACTTAACTATATTAGAACATTAAAAAAGAAAAAAAACACAGAATCATAACAATGTGTACAGTAAGAATAAACAACTTTTTCAACAATGCATTTTGAATATCAAATAGTTTTTCAGAAATTTTAAATCACTTTTACCAAAAAAAAGGATGCTTATCTTAAAAACTGAACAAAAAGAATATGATAGAAAGACTTCTCTAATTCTGATTTAAAAAAACTGTATTGTTTTGTCTCCATTATTTTAGTTTCTGATTTCTTCATTTCAGGTGATTCTGAATTTCAAGACTTATGTCCAGCCGATCAATAGCGGAGAAGGTAAGGTTGTGCAGCAGCCAACTTGATAAATGTTCACTTGAGCAATTAACTGTTAAATATGTATTCGTATTCTGTTTTTGTAAATGTTTAACTTCAAATGTCTTGAAATAGTTTGGGAGCTTCTAACAGTATGTAACAAGTTCATCAAATATTGAAATTGATGAATCTTGATTAAACTTTGGATGAAGCAGGTTTGAATGGAGACATAGCTTGAAATTGGATTTTTTTTTTGGGGTCAAGATCACTGATATTATAACAAGAAAAACAGTATCTACTAATTAACTTTGCTTTTGATAAGGGAATTGTGCTGAAGGTATGTGCATTGTTATCTTGCATGCAGACCTTGCTTTGAATTGAATTTAAAGGCCAGTCATCCAGACCATAAAACAGGCATATTTTGTGACAAGTTGGCACGCTTGTTTATCATTATGTTTCTGTGAATGATGGATATGTAAAATTTAGCGTGAACATGCACATAATTATTGTCCTTGTAGGTAACTATAGGTTTATTGTAAAGAAATTATTCTTTTTCTGAAGTTTAATCAGAATTTATCGTATAATGTTTAGCAAGACACGCTCAAGATAATCATTCACTCGTATATCCAACTCTTTTAACCCTTTGCATGCTGGGAAATTTGTCGTCTGCTAAAATGTTGTCTGCTAAATTTCTAAAATTAGCATTTTCTTCGATTTTTTTTCAAAAAATACTATCAGAATAGCAAACAGTTTGGATCCTGATGAGACGCCACGTTCTGTGGCGTCTCATCTGGATCCAAACTGTTTGCAAAGGCCTAAAAAATTCGGTTCCAGCGCTCAAAGGGTTAACATGAAAAATGAATCATGAAAGCATCAGTCCCTTCAAACCTCTTTCAGCCACAATGAGTGACACAAAGAAGCTATGGAAGCACATCGAGCCCCACCTGAAGAAAGCGCTGTGCACGCTGTACCTGCGGGAGGTCTCGAGCTCGCAGTGGGAACGCTACCAGCAGGAAATAGAGAGCTCAGACAATGTAGCGCTTCAAGGTCAGAATGGTGGATCTGAAGTATGAAAGACTGATGGGTGTTCAAACGAAAAAAAATCTGATAATGTTTCATGAGTTTCAATATTATTTGTACATATTGACACCGCATGGGATGTATCTTGGGCTGTAAAAGTAGTTTTTAATTCGATGCAAATTTGTAGATGGTAAAAATACTGTATTTTACCACGTATACCACGCCCCCATGTATAATGCGCACCCAATTTTTTAAAGCCAAAATGGAGAAAAAAAAAAGAATTTAAGACCAAAAAAACGAGCAAAAAGACCGAAAAAGAGCCGCCATTTTACTATTGCACAATCAATAATTAGGGTCATTGGAAAGCTTAATTTTGTATGCAACAATAGGAAGCGTCATTATGATACAGAGCATGGGTTGCATAGAACTATATTATTCTGACAATTTTGTAATTTTCCAACAACAAATTAACAGTCCCCGTGCATCTCATGTAAAACATGCGACAATAAGAAATCATGTTCATCATGTAATTCTTCCTCGGGAAAAGCATGGGCTTTTAATTTGAAGATGAATAAAAACTGGTAGTGCTTTGTTTTAAAGTGGAAACTTTTTATGTAAATTACGCTGCTCTTTTTGTTCCGACATAGGGTGTAGTTTTCTGAAATAAAAAAAATGGCGGCTATTATGCTCATTTATGTTTAGGAAATGATTTTCTCGCAATTTTTCAACTAAGATTGCTTCGTACCAATGTATAACGCGCATCAACTTTTTAGTGGGAAACTTTGAGGTAAAAAACTGCGCGGTATACGTGGTAAAATACGGTAAAAAAGAATCGAAAGAACAATAATGTCAAGATCAATCTTTACTTTAAGTAACTGCATTGATGGACAAGAATGGTTTTAACATCTGATCTTTCCTTCCAATTAGCTAAAAGTTAGTTAGAAACTAAGATTGCGCTCAAAGCTGTTTCTTGTCATGGGGCCAAAGGGCTTAATATTGTTTGCTGTCATGGGGCGGGCTTCAGACTGTTTGCTAACAAATTTTTATGCCAAATGGTTAACACATTCCTGGGATATTTGCCCTTGAGCATTGCTGATGAAGCAATGCGGGTTTGTTAGTCATTCTTGTGACAATCTCAAGTTACACCTGATCTTCTTANCCCATATAGGGGGCATGCATGTTTTACAAACAGCCCTTGTTAACTTTGCTTTTGATAAGGGAATTGGCCTGAAGGTGTGTGCATTGTTATCTTGCATGCAGACCTTGCTTTGAATTGAATTTAAAGGGCAGTCACCCAGACCATAAAACATGCATATTTTGTGACAAGTTGGCACGCTTGTTTATCATTATGTTTCTGTGAATGAAGGATATGTAAAATTTAGCGTGAACATGCACATAATTATTGTCCTCGTAGGTAACTATAGGTTTATTGTAAAGAAATTATTCTTTTTCTGAAGTTTAATCAGAATATATCGTATAATGTTTAGCAAGACACGCTCAAGATAATCATTCACTCGTATATCCAACTCTTTTAACATGAAAAATGAATCATGACAGCATCAGTCCCTTCAAACCTCTTTCAGCCACAATGAGTGACACAAAGAAGCTATGGAAGCACATCGAGCCCCACCTGAAGAAAGCGCTGTGCACGCTGTACCTGCGGGAGGTCTCGAGCTCGCAGTGGGAACGCTACCAGCAGGAAATAGAGAGCTCCGACAATGTAGCGCTTCAAGGTCAGAATGGTGGATCTGAAGTATGACAGACTGAGTGATGGGTGTTCATAAGAAAAAAAAATCTGATAATGTTTCATGAGTTTCAATACTATTTGTACATATTTACACTGCATGGGATGTATCTTGGGCTTTAAAAGTACTTTTTAATTTGATGCAAATTTGTAGATGGTAAAAATAAATAAGAATGGAAAGAAGGATAATGTCAAGATCAATCTTAACTTAAAGTAACTGCATTGATGGACAAGAATGGTTTTTACATCTGATCTTTCCTTCCAATTAGCTAAAAGTTTAAGTTAGAAACTAAGATTACGCTCAAAGCTGTTTCTTGTCATGGGGCAAAAGGGCTTAATATTGTTTGCTGTCATGNATTGCTGATGAAGCATTTATTTGTCATTCTTGTGACAATCTCAAGTTACACCTGATCTTCTTATGGGCTGAATATCTTCAGTTACAACTAAGATTGAGCATAAAACCATTTTCTTTCAGTGGTCAGGGCATGGGGGCTTAAGAGTAAGATTTAGGAGACATTGTTCCACTTCTACAGAATTATTCCCATTCTTGCAGGTTTGACCCACAGGTCCCACGTTGAGTTGCCCTATTACTCCAAGTACCTGCTGATAGCAGCGTACCTGGCCTCGTACAATCCCGCCAAGTCAGATCGCAAGTTCTTTGCAAAGAATTCTGGGAAAATTAACAAGAGAGTACAGCTGAACCAGGCCAAAAAGAAAGAGAGGGTCAGTATTGTAAAAACTTCTAGGGTATCGGAAACATATATCTATGGAATGGGAATATTTGTGTGTACATGGTAGAGTTGTTATGTAAATTCAGTCAATTCTTTTTCTTGTTCAAACTCTAGGTTAGTAAATAAATTATATTTAAATTACTATTTAAAGAGTTTTTTTGTAAATTTAAAAGACAATTGTCCATAAGTATACAGCACATTAATGTTATGTTTATAACAAATGAGTGGTCAAGTGACTAGTTTATTGTATATAAATAGAGTATGTTTTCATATGCAAACAAAAAATAAGCGAGATGTCTATCCTTGTTATCATTTTAAATTAAATTCACATAAATTAAGATGAGTTTGTTTGCAGCTAATTCATATGTTTATGTGCTTAAAACAAAGATTTCTAAAACAAATATAAACTAGTTAAGATGTCTTAATATATATTTCCCATTTCCAGACCAGTAACCACATGTTGGGTCCAAAGCCATTCGCTCTAGATCGACTTCTAGCCATATTCTACTCCATTGTTGAGGGGAGAGTAGCGCCTACTGCAAATATTTTCATGCAGGTGGGTAATCTCCCTTGTGTTAACTTCACATTCCCTTTAAAAGCAGTAATTTAAAACAAAGTCTTTAAAATACACTTCATTGAAGTTGTAATATATAATTGTTTCTCAACATTCACCTGATTGGGTCTATAATGGCATAGCTCTATACAGTTTTAATGGAACATAACAATGGACTCATTTTATGCAGATCAGTGCAATTTTTAGATTTTTTTATACAGTTGAACTTTGATATCTAGAAGTGAACGGGCATGAAATATTGACTTGTTTCTGATACTATTTTATTTTTCAACGAGGTTACCTTGGGTTACCACTTTTGAGCTGTAAATGTGTCAGACCAAGTATAAGATTAAGTCTATACCATGAGAAATTTATAACAAAATACAGCAACATGTTCATAATTGTGTTGACAACATATACCGCTATTGTTTTTCAAGTTACAAAATAAATTCACAGAAATGAACATAAGTTATTTTTTAATCAGACAATCCTAAAAAGAACACAATGATGATTTTACAAGATATTATTAATGGGAAACACTTGTACTCCACAATTCACACTAACTGATAATTCGAGTTTAAAACTTGGAGATAAACTACAATATCTTTTTTGTGTCGCCTGACTATGGTCAGGGGACATATAGGTGTTACTTTGTTCCGGCGGTGGCGTAGGCGGTGGCGGCGGCGGTGTCACACTTTTCGAAAAAGGCTTATAACTTCTGTGTCCCTTAAGATATTGCTTTCATATTTGGTATGCATGTGTATCTAGACAACACCTTTTCATGTGCATAATTTTTTTGACCCCTGTGACCTTCACCTTGAACTTGAGGTCAGCGTACAGGTTTTGAAATCTATGACCGCGATTCGAAAAAGGCTCATAACTTCTGTGTCCCTTCAGATATTGCTTTCATATTGGGTATGCATGTGTATCTGGACAACACCTTTCCATTCGCATACAATTTTTTACCCCTGTGACCTTGACCTTGAACTTGAGGTCAGCGTTCAGGTTTTAAAATCTGCGACCGCGATTTGAAAAGCCTCATAACTACTGTGTCCCTTCAGATAATGCTTTCAAATTTGGTATGCATGTGTATCTGGACAACACCTTTCCATGCGCATAAAAGTTTTGACCCCGGTGACCTTGACCTTGAACTTAGGGTCGGCGATTAGATTTCAAAATCTGCGAACTTGACCCAAAAATGGTTCATATCTACTCTGTCTTGAGCTTTACGTTAAACATTTTATAAAAAATTATAGATTTTTTTTATGCCCTGGTACGATGCGGGAGGCATATAGCGTTTGTCCTGTCTTTGTACGAAAATCTTGGTTAACCCATTTTGACCGTTTCGTCTGACATCAATACCGCTTGCTACAGAGCTTTGATACTTGCATGGATGTTGTCTCTCATCACCCTTCACACACCAGCATCACCCAACCTAATTTTGACCTTGACCTTATTTTGGACTTAGACTTATTGAAATGGGCCAATTTCTTGGTTAACCCATTTACCATCAGGCGACACATCCAACTCGCGGAGTTCTAGTTTTTTAAAAATAATAGAGTTATTATCTGGAATTTCTTAATACTTTTATTTAATTTAGAATTTAATGTTTATGAGTTTGAGATAACGAAGTTCTGCTGAAGTTGAGTAAAAGTTTATGAAATGGTTTCTAATAGGGATTTGATGAGTGCTTTGATAAACTTAAGCTTGATTTATGTACCCATATTAACTTTATAATCAATTCATGGTACATTTCTTTGTGGTATTTTGCAAGTTCTTATTGGAAGACAACATTTCAATACTTGAGATTTGTCACGTGCTTATTGACCTCTTACCTAATCATGTCAATTTGTAGAAAGCTGTTAACCTTTGCACCAATTTGCATCGGCCCTATAGTGCGTGTACAAAGATCAAGGATAAAATGCTCTAAATCGGAAACGCTGCAAGGAACCTGATGATTATTGGTTGATCAGAACTCTCATATAATAGTGTGTGGTTAACCCTTTGCATGCTGTGAAATTTGTCGTCTGCTGAAATTCTAAAATTAGCATTTTCTTCGATTTTTTTTTTTCAAAGAATACTATCAGAATAGCAAACAGTTTGGATCCTGATGAGACGCCACATTCTGTGGCGTCTCATCTGGATCCAAACTGTTTGCAAAGGCTTTCAAAATTTGGTTCCAGCACTAAAAGAGTTAAGATGTAGCAGGTTTTGCTATTTTGCAAAAGTTTCTTAAATAAGTTGCTTAGATGAACAGTTTTTATCCCGCGCAAAGGCAGAGGGATATAGATTTGGGATTGTCCTTTAGTCTGTCTGTCTGTCACAAAGTTTTTAGGGCTACAACATGAAACTTCATGGGTGTATATATATCAATGAGGAGAGCTGCCATTTACAATAACCCTGCACTTGCTTTAATAAGAGTTATTGCCCTTTGTTGTGTATGTATGATGTCTGTCTGTCACAAACTTTTCAGGACAAAATCTCAGAAACTTTATGAGATTTCAACATGAAACTTCATGGGTGTAGAGATATCAATGAGGAGGAGTGCCATTTACAATAACCATTACCATACACTTGCTTAAATAAGAAATATTGCCTTTTGTTGTTTTTGTATGATTTTACAGGGCTATATCTCAGAAACGATACAAGATTAAAACATGAAACTTTGTGGGTGTATAGATATTAATGAGGAGAACTGCAAAGCATAAAAACAATTACCCTACTTTATGTTAATTAACATTTATTGCCATGTTCATACATCTGCACCCATCAATAAACAAACTATTTGGCGTGGGATATCAATTCAACTTATTTGTTGTAATTTTAGAGGGACTTTCTATCACAGCTAAATAGTTTATTAGAGTCACACTTTGCTTAATTACTTGAAAGCCATTTTGAGGTCATTGATCATTTTATGCAGATTGATAGAAACAAGACATTTTATTAATTATTGGGCTAAGCACATCATGTAGATCTGTTCCACCATTTCATTAATTAAAAAACAATGCCTGTTGTAAACACTTTTATTCTGTTATCAATTCTTATAAATAGTTTATTCTATAACAGATTACCTCCCTTTGAGTGTTCACTTCCTTGGCCATGCTATAGACAATCCCAGAAATCGATACCTTTCGGATTACCCGCCCCTGAATACTCTCACGCGCCTCCAAAACGGTACTGAAGAAATAAACATGGACCTATATATGTGTGTATAGGTCCTTACGCAAAACAAGGAAGCGAAACGGTTTTATCAAATATATTTGAGGATTTAAAGAGTTTCTGTTATCGATCTGACAACCACATAATAGTTCGTGTTTTTTTTAAAATATAAATTACGTAATAAGTAGAAATAAGGTTCATCTGCATTCGTTTAAGAGTAATAAAACACAGCATGGACATGGACTTATTTGTGTAGGTCCCTGGCATGAATAAGGTCTTGATTGTCATTTAACATGTTATTTAAAGGTGACGCGTGATATCTTATCTTAATTTCGGTATCTACACATGTGCAGACATGTGGTGTCACGGGCAAACCCATAAACGCTTTTAATCCACACTTGGTACATCGCCTCCCATTTAGCGAATTCGTTCGCGCCTTTATCGCTGTTGTTTTTTTTTAAGAGATTTATGTTGCTGTCATTAATAATCCATAATTAAGGAAAAAA
>VMBQ01002462.1:93936-124674 GCA_007657795.1 Dreissena rostriformis | reverse complement strand
ACGAAGTTATACGAAAAAAAAACTACAACGAACATTTCCAAATCTGAAACATTTTATGTTTCATTTTTTTTTTCAATTTATCAAAACGTGAACAGGTCCCTTTAAAATGGTCCGGAGTCCAAACAGATGTTTCTTCATGTACAAACTATATATTTGTACTTACAGATATTTTTGCTGAGGCCCTTACACCGCTAACAAAGTATCCGCACTTATTTCTATTTACACGAAAATGTATATGTTTGACTATAATTTTAGTCGTACTGAACAGTTCAATATAAATGTATTTACCCAATTTAAAACTCGCAAATGACATAAGAACTCTTGTTCCGATATAAAAGGGGGTTTATTCCGCATTATGCAAAACTATCGAAGGTGTTTCTTCCGCGTATGCAAAATGTGAAAGGGGGTTTCTTCCGCTATGCTGTTTTTATGGAAGGGTGTTTCTTCCGGAGGGTGTTTCTTCCGTACATCAACGCTGAAACGGGCCGCAGTTTGACACGAAGAACGTCACATCAAACACGTTTATCCCAAATGATTTCGGGTGCCAATTAGTAAGCGGCTCGCAGGTCATTTAATATAAGGGCAATAACGTTTGAAACAAAAATGCGAATATGCGAATATCAATTCTGTTATTCGACTACTGTCCATTCAATCGAATATTCGAATATTCGAATATTTTTTTCAGTCGTAGAATACGAAAAAATATTTTGCATTTTGATCATTTTCCCAAACTGTGAAGTAACAGCTTTAAACATGTATTTGTATTGGTCAAGTCATGTTTCGGGTATTGAAATAAATCAATGTAAATAAGACTACTTTTAACGTAGATTATAATTATTATACAGTTATACATCGCGTTACTATTCTGATCATTTCGCCCTTAGACCAAAAGCAACTGCATATTGTAACATTTGTTATCTTACCCTCACAGGAAGCTTAAAATGGATGAACAGAAAACCAACATTGAACAAAATGTAAAACTGTAAATTTACCTGAATCGTTTTAGGAAGCTAATGTCAATCAACTTTAACAAACAATCAAACCCGAAGCCTGTTCAATTCTTGTTTAATTCCGAAAACTTATTTCATGCAAACCGTGCTTACCAGAAACAGTATTGTTTGCGAAATGTCATTGACTGGTCATAACGTTTGTTTGAGAACATAGATCTTTTCTTTTTTCCAATCATGTATACGGTAGTCATAAGCATTTCAAAAAGAGTTGTAGACAAAGTTTCTTTAATGGATCCGAACTTTGCCAAAAAAAAAAAAGCACGGCGCAATTGAACAATTATTTACCGATGTGAATGAAATATGTCCAAACCTCTTATAATGTTTTTGCAACATATTTGTCTCGTTGTGAGTTCGACATATATACAATAAACTCTTTGTATGAACAACATATTACTCCATTCTTTTTGTGAAGAAACGTCTCGTTTTTAAAACGAATTGCGTATTTCTGATTAAAACCAACGCGGTGTTGTCACTTTAAATACAGCAAACGCTATCTCGTAAACATGACATACTATGATTTACAGACTCAATTTTTATGCCTTTTCTACGGTAGGCTGAACAATATCCATGGTAGCTAAAGTTAATAAAAAAATATGGTGCCACGTGTAATTAAAAAGCTTTGGAGCGCGTCAGAGAGTAAATAAATGTCTAAGTTTATTTGTGTGTATGATCAAATAAACATCAAATCCCATAGAGGGTTATACAACGTGTTCTAAACCCTCGACATGGTAATGTATACCTCGACTTACGTCTTGGTTGAATTGCCATTCTAGGGTTGACAAAACATACTATCACACTCTATGGCTTGTGATATTTTTTAATTAATGCTTAGCGATGAAACATAGACCATTACTGGGGAAATAATTCCCAATATGTTGTATAAGTATCCTGAGTAAGGACTACTTTTCAAATTTCACTTTAATTTATTATTTCATAGTATTTGTAATCCGATTATGTGCTTTGCATTAAAATGTACCTCGCCAACGCGTTTTTGTTTCGCTGCAACCTTTCCAAACTAATTACGTTGACATTAAGAAATAAAAAAGAGATGACAACACGTTTATACTTCTTCTTTCTGAGATGCATTACGATAACAAGGAAATTAATCTAGCTGATGCTAAGTTCTGAAATTTTTTATTTTAGTTGATTTAGCGTGCTTTAGCAGATTCTTGTACTTATTTGATTAAATCGTTATTAAAAAGTTGTAATTCTGTGGGCTATGGGATTGATTCAAAATGCAGAAAAGAAATAACACCTTAATATAATTATTATTGGTATTGCTTTTTAATTTCAATTAATATACCATTTGGTAAATGTCTGCATGCATTTTAAGATCAAATATTCATTGAAATCCAACATGACGCTGATATGTTGATTCCTTTATTAAATTCCTATACATGTTTGTACGGGAATAAAACGTCTTAAAAGTTATTTATACGAAATGAATAATATAAAAAAAAATACATCAAATGAAAACTTGTTTGCTTTCGGGGTAATACTGTAAACTATTTTTTCAGTAAATCGAAGACATTACATATTTTTACTTTACTTCGCAAGTATTTCACGATCCCGTAAAACAAAACATATTCCTCTGTATATTGTTACAATGGAAAGAAGTTAAAATGAAAAACTAGGTATGATTTCAGTGTTTGCATAGCATTGCAAAAGTAACAATTTAAATGACACTTATTTTAAAAACACATTTTACACAAAGTATATGTAAACAGATTTTAAAATTCATAAACGTATATTTACAATGCAAGTATTATATACACGTTCCAAAATTGATAGAGAACACTATTTTGTGGTTATACGGGGGCGCTTTAATGCATGTCGTTTATTGATACCCGCGTAGATATGTTAACAACAAACTTATTTATTTTTAGAACACATTAGTGAGATCCTTGCTATCAAATCCTCATTTATGGGATGACACTTTAAATAATAAGCTGAAATAGAATGATATGTACATAAAACGCTGTAAGAATATAGATATATTTTGTTGAAATAGCGTCGTTCATGTTGTACATGTTACATATTTTAAAACGTCTATCAATTGTGTAGATAACAACAATGGACGAACCAGATATTAGAAAAAATACCTGGACAAGATTACGAAAGCGATTATTACGTCATTAGAAAACCACCGCTGGTAATCTTCTTAGCCCAGGACCATCCAATAGGGACAACAGAGAATGCCAAACTCAAAGAAAAGGTCATCTGCAAGGAGTCTAAACTGGTCAATGTTGATGTAGACATAGATATGAAACTTTTAGACGATTTTTTCAGGGAGCAATGTCAAAAGAAATTTGACAAGCCCCCAAAAGTCATGCGCCTGGTAAACCATTCTCACGATGCAATACGAAAGCGTTTCGCTAAAATAGACGGGGCTAGCTATGATGCATTCTTCTTCATCTTTTTATCTTACCTGTCTACCAAAGAACGTGACAAGACAGGAAATCTTCCATGCATCAAAGTAGAATGCCATGACATTGCAGTGCCGATTGAAGAATTCATGAACATGGTTAAAGGACGCAAAGACATGGCTCTGAAGCCAAAGGTATTCCTCTTCCAAGCGGACGATCGAGATTTGCTGGAACCATTGCGTATCAAAAAAGCGGTCCCGAAAATGTCATCTTTCGGTCAGTAAAGGTACCATCAGACGCTGATCAGCTGGTGATGTTGTCCACTCTTCCACAACTTTTACCCACTCTTAAGAATTCTTCCTCTGATGCCTTAGCGACTGCCTCCGACGCTGTTGGGGTCGTGGGTCAACCGAGTGATGCTGGAGATGAGAAGGTCGCAGTCAAGCAAGAACATTCCTTGCTTTTTAGAGCGTTCGTTGAGGTTTTGAAAGCAAATACAGATGGTGATGTCTTATGTTGCAAGCCACTGATAAATGGAAAAATCGAAAAGATGATAGCTTCGTTAGATCTCCAAGCATATAGAGCGGAAAAGGCCCAGAAGCTACAAGTGCCCCTTGTAATCTCCAAATTAACAAAGAAAATCAAATTCTAAAAAAATATTAGGGAACACATAAGCAACAGTCAGAAATCCTTACCATGTTAGGACGAAAATGTAAAAAGGCTCGTAGAGACTTATATAGAGCAAAATACATGTAAAGTGTATTGTATAGTGTATACATGTATAAACTAGGTAAAAAAAAATCCAAAAAAGGTGACCCATGTCGGCCAGAAAATTACATTGTTAATATGCATGGGGAAATTGCTTACATGTTCAATTAACAAACGCATTGAAAATTACGTCGAAACAAACAATATGATCAAATACTGCCAAGCTGGACAAAAAAAAAACATTGCACGCGCGATATATTGTTTATGCTTAGCCATTTATGCCATGCGTAAATAACGGGAAAAGGAAACTTTTCGGTGCATGCATCGATCTAAAACAAGCTTTCGACACGGTCTAGAGGCAAGGCCTGTGGCAAAAGCTTACAAACACATAAACAATAAATGTCTAAAACTTCTCAAGAATGTTAAGATTGTAATGTTAAATGTCCGAAATAACAATGTATTCAAATTTATTTCCTAGTAATATTGGTGTCTGCCAAGGCTAAATCTTTCGCCGATTATGTTTTCCCTTCTTAACGGCCAACAAACATATATCGCCCAAATTGTAATCGATGTTTTAAATGACGTTGATATTTTAAGTACTCTTTGAATTGTCATCTAAATGTTAAAATATGTTGTTTTTTTTGTTTTTTTATAAAATACAACTATGTATATAAGCCATGTACATGTATATATATAACCTGTAGTAATAAAATATGCATTTAATTACTTGTATATATTAACGGGTTATAATGCTCGTCTATAAGTTTGAAATATCAAATTATTAAAACATTTTTCCAGATAAAGCATTGTATTAACATTTATCTATATAGATAAAATAATACTTTGTAAACCATGTAACTTTGTTTTATAAGTATTTTTTTAAGACAATTAAACAAGCCTACTTTTTCTATTATACTGTTTTCTGTTTAGCTTATATGTAACAATTTAGTAAAGAGTGTTAACTGTTGTCTGCGTAAATGTCTGTATAGAGCGAGCTTTGATATTTGTTTGACTTGACTTGAGTGCTAGACACATGGCCCTCTAACAGCAAGTTTCATTAACCTATTTCATGTAGCGCATGGTCCAGAATTCATTTTTGTAACCATACCGAACACAATTTTTGTCACACGAAACAACCCTGAAATAACGCATTCTCCAGTTTGCCCTTTACTGGCTTTAGATATCCACACGCGAGTTTAATAAACTAAAGTACTTTTTGAGTTTTAACAGGATCAATATTTGAGTTTAAAATATGTATGTTACCATAGAAACCACAATTTTCGTCCGACAACACATTAGATAACGTACATATTCTCCATATGGCCCTCTATCCACAAACCAAGGTTCAAAAACCTGTTCGTCAAGACAACACGGGAACCTGTTCGTCAAGACATCACGGAAACCTGTTCGTCAAGACAACGCGGGACTGGTTACTAATATGTAACGTACTTGGGACGTACTTGACGTGCAGAATGGGTGCATATTGTTTTATGTCAAATACTAGTAGTTCTAATACAAAAATATTCCAACATAAGCTGAACTTTTTTGATCGAAGGCATGCAGAGGTCTACCGCGATTTTACTTCCCCGGAAATAGCTTATAAAAGACCTTTCTGAATGGAAGAACTTTGAAACAGGACGAGAAAGCCTTACATAAACTTAATTTGTTTGAAAGCTCTTTTAATGTTCATTTTAAAAGGAAAATTGCAATTGTCTCTCACGCAGTCTCTCAGTCAGTCACTCAGTCAGACAGTATTTCACGCAGTCTCTCAGTCAATCACTTAGTCAGTCAGTCTCGTACGCAGTCTTTCAGTCAGTCACTCACTCAGTCAGTCAGTCAGTCTCGTACGCAGTCTTTCAGTCAGTCAGTCACTCAGTAAGTAAGTCATTCCCTCACGCAGTCTCTCAGTCAGTCAGTCACTTAGTAAGTCAGTCTCTCACGCAGTCTCTCTTTCAGTCACTCAGTCAGTCACTCACTCACTCAGTCAGTCTACCACGTAGTCTCTCAGTCAGTCACTAAGTCACTCACTCACTCAATCAGTCAGTCTGTCTCCCACGCAGTCTCTTAGTCAGTCACTCTGTCAGTCAGTCTCTCACTCAGTATCTCACGCAGTCTCTCAGTCAGCCACTCACTCAGTCAGTCACTCAGTCAGTCACTCAATTAGTAACTCAGTAAGTCAGTCAGCTCTCACCCAGTCTCTCAGTCAGTCACTCAGTAAGTCAGTCTCTCACACAGTCTCTCTTTTAGTCACTCACTCACTCACTCAGTCAGTCAGTCTCCAAAGCAGTCTCTCAGTCACATACTCACTCAGTCAGTCAGTCTCCCACGCAGTCTCTTAGTCAGTCACTCTGTCAGTCAGTCTCTAACTCAGTATCTCACGCAGTCTCTCAGTCAGCCACTCAGTCAGTCAGTCACTCAGTCAGTCACTCAGTTAGTCTCTTAGTAAGACTCTCAGTCAGTCACTCAGTCAGTCTCTCACATAGTATCTAAGTCAGACAGTCTCTCACGCAGTCTCTCACTCAGTCAGTCACTTATGCAGTCAATCAGTCAGTCACTAAGTCAGTCAGTCTCTCACGCAGACCCTCAGTCAGTCACTCAGTCAGTCAGTCTCTCACGCAGTCTCTCAGTCAGTCACTCAGTCAGTCAGTCAGTCTCGTACGCAGTTTCTCAGTCAGTCACTCAATCAGTCACTCAGTAAGTCAGTCAGTCTCTCACGCGGTATCTCAGTCAGTCAGTCTCTCACGCAGTCTCTCTTTCAGTCACTCAGTCAGTCACTTACTCACTCAGTCAGTAAGTCTACAATGTAGTCTCTCAGTCAGTCACTAAGTCACTCACTCAATCAGTCAGTCAGTCTCCCACGCAGTCTCTTAGTCAGTCACTCTGTCAGTCAGTCTTTCACTCAGTATCTCACGCAGTCTCTCACTCAGTCAGTCACTCACGCAGTCTCTCAGTCAGTCACTAAGTCAGTCAGTCTCTCACGCAGTCTCTCACTCAGTCAGTCTCTCACGCAGCCCCTCAGTCAGTCACTCAGTAAGTCAGCCTCTCACGCAGTCTCTCAGTCAGTCACTTAGTCAGTCAGTCTCTCACGCAGTCTCTTAGTCAGTCACTCAGTCAGACAGTCTTTCGCGCAGTCTCTCAGTCAGGCAGTCCCTCACGCAGTCTCTCACTCAGTCAGTCTCTCACGCAGTTTCTCAGTCAGTCACTCAGTCAGACAGTCTCTCACGCAGTCTCTCAGTCAGTCACTCTGTCAGTCACTCATTCAGTCACTCAGTAAGTCAGTCAGTCTCTCACGCAGTCTCTCAGTCAGTCACTCAGTAAGTCAGTCAGTCTCTCACGTTGCCTCTCTTTCAGTCACTCAGTCAGTCACTCACTCACTCCGTCAGTCAGTCTCCCACGCAGTCTCTCAGTCACATACTCACTCAGTCAGTCAGTCTCTCACGTTGTCTCTCTTTCAGTCACTCAGTCAGTCACTCACTCACTCAGTTAGTTAGTCTCTCACGCAGTCTCTCAGTCAGTCACTCATTCAGTCAGTATCTCACGCAGTCTCTCACTCAGTCAGTCTTACACGCAGTCTTTCAGTCAGTCACTCAGTCCAACAGTCTCTCACGCAGTCTCTCAGTCAATCACTTCGTCAGTCAGTCTCTTACGCAGTCTCTCACTCAGTCAGTCGGTCTTGTACGCAGTCTCTAAGACAGTCACTCAGTTTGTCAGTCTCTCACGCAGTCTCTCACTCAGTCAGTCTCTCACGCAGCCTCTTAGTCAATCACTCAGTCAGACAGTCTCTCACGCAGTCTCTCAGTAAGTCACTCATTCAGTTAGTCTCTCAGTCAGTCACTCAGTCAGTCTCTCACTCAGTCACTCTGTCAGTCAGTCACTCTGTCAGTCACTCTGTCAGTCAGTCTCTCAGTCAGTCAATCAGTCTCTCAGTCAGTCAGTCATTTAGTCAGTCAGTCACTCAGTCTCTCAGTCAGTCACTCAGTCAGTCGCTCAGTCAGTCAGTCGCTCAGTCAGTCAGTAACTCAGTCAGTCTCTCAAGCAGTCTCTCAGTCAGTCACTCAGTCAGTCAGTCTTTCAGTCAGTCAGTCACTCAGTCTCTCATTCAGTCACTCAGTAAGTCAGTCTCTCAGTCATTCACTCAGTCAGTCTCTCAGTCAGTCACTATATCTGTCAGTCTGTCACTCAGTCTGTCAGTCAGTCACTCAGTCAGTCACATAGTTTCTCAGTCAGTCGATCAGTCTCTGAGTCAGTCACTCAGTCAGTCACTCAGTTTGTCAGTCTCTCAGTCAGTCAATCAGTCAGTCAGTCTCTCAGTCAATGAGTCAGTTAGTCTCTCAGTCAGTCGCTTAGTCAGTCAGTCTCTCAGTCTATCACTCAGTCAGTCAGTCAGTCTCTCAGTCAGTCAGTCACCAACTTTCTCAGTCAGTCACTCAGTCAGTCAGTCTCTCAGTCAGTCACCCAGTCAGTCATTCAGTCTCTCAGTCAGTCACTCAGTTAGTCAGTCTCTCAGGCAGTCACTCAGTCAGTCACTCAGTCAGTCACTCAATCAGTCACTCAGTTAGTCAATCAGTCAGTCTCTCTCAGTCACTCAGTCTCTTACGCAGTCACTCAGTCAGTCTCTTAGTCAGTCACTCAGTCTCTCAGTCAGTCACTCAGTCACTCAGTCTCTCAGTCAGTCACTCAGTAAGTCACTCAGTTAGTCAGTCACTCAGTTTCTCAGTCAGTCACTTAGTTAGTCAGTCTCTCAGTAAGTCAGTCAGTCTCTCAGTCAGTCACTCGGTCAGTCAGTATCGCAGTCAGTCAGTCAGTCCGTCTCTTAGTCAGTCAGTCAGTCTCTCAGTCAGTCACTCAGTCAGTCAGTCAGTCAGTCTCTTACGCAGTCACCCAGTCAGTCAGTCTCTCAGTCAGTCACTCAGTCTCTCAGTCACTCAGTCTCTCAGTCAGTCAGTCAGTTTATAATTAGTTCCTTATAACCTTCATACCACCATTCTTTTTGGGAAAGACGAATTTGTACTTTAAGATATTTATGACACACCGGTAGAAATGTGATATGATTAATAGTTTTCCTGTTTACGTGTACTCTTAAATTTATTTAGGACATAATCACTGTATGTACTGTACAACTTCAACACTTTGAATGACTTATGCACGTGTACCATAATGATCATCCATGCGCATTAAAGTTATTCACCTGCGAACTTTAAGACTACCGCACGCGCAGCGTAAAATTTTCACTTGCCTATATTTTTTTAAGAACATCACGCGCACATGAAAGGCAATCACGAGGTTGAAAAATACATATTACTTTACCATCATGCCACATTCAAACCGTTATCTGAAAATTGTTAGAATGCAAACACTTTAGGAATAAAACTACACGATGTGAAAATATTTACTTGTGTAGGACTTGTTGTTTTGTTAGCAAAATCCCGAGTTTGTTCAACCCATATTACTGTGCAGTGTCTTGGATTGACAATCTACAAAATCAAAACATGGCAGGCAGAGACAAGGCTTCAAACCAACTGGAGGAGTTTAAACGGTCTCAGGGGGTGAGTTTTGCTGAAACTGACATAATGTGACGGTGAATGATTGAAATGATTGAAAACAAACGTGATTTTTTGCGTTCGACAATGACAGAAAATGATTCTTAATAATGAAACCTGTCAATGGCTTGTACATGATTATGCGTTTTACATGTAAGGTAATGTTTTTGCTGAACCAATTTAGAACGTATTTATCGTTTCGTTTTCAATATACATGTATTGTTTGTTAATGCAATCAGCATTGAGATATGACATGCATAATGGAGACACTCTCAGTGACCGCTGTGGAATATACGATGTGACAGTTAAAACACAATATTTTGTTCACAAACGTCAAAATTATAAATACCTATATGTTAACAGAACATTTACTTGCATTTAAATATTTAAGAGAGGATATGGACTATTTTTAATATCATGGTAATAAACTTGACATAATCTGCAAATGTCTATTATACAATATCAGCGTATGCTGTGCATTAACATATACAAATTAAATATTACTTGTAAGCTATTTTTACCAGCGATGTATGTAACACACACACTTTTTTGAGAACACCTCGTGCCCAAAACCGTGATTATATTGTTCCGCTAAGCGAACAATACAGTCGTGTAAGCATCATTAATGATATGTGTCGTGTTCTGAAAAAACTGGGCATAATGCTTGTGCGTAAATTGTCATCCCAGATTAGCCTGTGCAGTCCGCACAGGCTAATCAGGGACGACAATTTTCGCTTTTATGGATTTTTTCATTTAAATGATGTCTCTTCTTAGCGAAAATCCAGTTTAGGCGGAAAGTGTCGTCCCTGATTAGCCTGTGCGGACTGCACAGGCTAATCTGGGATGACAATTTACGCACAAGCATTATGCCCAGTTTTCTCAGAACACGACATAATTAATCTTATGATTGTTCGACTAGAAATGTGCGATGACTAATATTCCAAAATTCCACAAAGCCCGACTGAACATATAAACATTGACTGCTCATGTGTGTGTGTTCTTCCTGTATTATAACGTAATGAAAACAATAATGATAAACACGCGACAATATGAATGCTCATATTGAGGATGATATTCTCAAACGATGTACGAAGGGATTAGTGGGATAAAACTATTAAACAAATGAAGCAAATTCAATTATGTTTGATGAAAAAAAAACATTTAGTCAAGCATATGCACGCATACAATTGATTTTTATATTCAATAAAATGTATATGTTTATCATGTTTTTGTAAGCGCAAGTGCAGACTTGGTAAGTACAAGTAAGGGTTTGCAATTACTAACTAGTTTTACAGAGCAGGTGACATTACAAAATAAACCCATGAAGTCCATGATTGGTCGATCACTAGTAACTGATTATTTAGGATTCTTGTTATTTCACGCTATTTAAGGTACACCATTTACATCAATCATCATTGATACCCAATATACTAGAGTTATACATTTAATTTGAATAAATGCATTTTAATGAAACTAGTTTTGTATCAGGCACTTTTTATGTTACGCCGGTTATAGTAAAATTGAATTGCCCACACATAATCAACAACCCCATCAGGATGCCGTGCAAAATAACCACACATTAAGTTTTTCAATCGACATTTAATGATTTATAATTGTTGTTGTTTTTTTCTTCAAATTATTAACTTACGTTTTGTTCTCTGTAAATAAGCGACCCACCCCTAGCTACACATGGTTGTTATCGACAAATATGAACATAAATATAGCTTTTATATGAGCCTCGCTCTATGAAAAGCGGTTTTAATGCAAGTGCGTAAAGTGTCGTCCGTGATTAGCCTGTGCAGTCCGCACAGGCTAATCAGTGACGACATTTTCCGCCTAAACTTGATTTTCGTCTAGAAGAGTCTTCCTTAAAACGAAAAATACAATAACAGCGGAAAGTGTCGTCCCTGATTATCATTGTGGACTGCAGAGTCTAATCTGGCAGGGCACTTTACGCACATTCAATAAACCCCATTTTCACAGAGCGAGGGTCATATCTTCAGAGCCCGGCCACCCTGACGACCGGTATAGGCTCCCCGGTGGGTAACAAAAACGCCTCCTTGACAATGGGGCCCCGGGGGCCCCTTTTGATGCAGGATTTTGTGTACACGGATGAGATGGCACACTTCAATAGGGAGAGGATCCCGGAGAGGGTGGTGCATGCGAAAGGGGCAGGTAATCAGGCAAATAATTATTCTCAGGCCTTATGATGGCTCACAGTTATCTTTAACCAAATTATCTGATGATTGTTAGATATTTGTTTTTAAATTGAAGGTGAATGATCCTTGTGTGTTGTTCAAATCGTCCCGGTTTGTTGCAGTTGTAGGTCACTCGAGCTTAACAAAAAATTCATGAACACTTAACAAATAATATTCTCGTATACCTTAGATATTTAATACGTTATGTGTAACATCGTCTAGTGGTCCTGCACAACGATTGCTCGAATCATGCCCCTGGGGTCAAAACTGGCGAAGGTCCCAGAGGCCACATGAGGTGTGTATACATACATATATATAGTAAATAACTTTGAATTGCTGCTGAAATCTTACAAACATATAAACGAGCATGCAGCCTTGCTCACGCCAATATTTTCGTTAGGATGTTTTGAGGATGTCAAACGACTTCTTCTCGACCGCAAAGATGATTTTAATAAAGCATAAGATGAACGATTCTTGGGTGACCATAATTCAAAGTTGTTTGTACGGTCCGGTCCGTTGCATATGTAGGTTACCAAAGCTAAAATAGATTTAAAAATGAAGATTTCAATAATCTTCTTTCTGAAACCTCCAGTGTAAGGGGTACCATGTTTGGAGAGTAACATCGCCTCGAGGTCCGGTTAAAAGTTTGTACAACTCATGCCAATGACCAGACCCCAGGTGACACATAATTTATATAGACTTATACAATCTTCTCTGAAACGAAGAATCCAAGAGGCTTAATATTTGGCATGTAACGTCAAATAGTGGTCCTGTACATTTTATGCTGGAGTCAACATAGGCCATTCCTGGCCATTCCTGGAGCTGTAGGGGTGAAAGCTTTTAAATTGAATTGATAATTGGTTTGACATCAGATTGTGGTTCTTTTAAAAGAGTTTTCAAATCGTAGTCTTGAGTTGGAGATGGGTCACGCCCATTACACAGATAAGCGATCTATGTCCATATTGCAACTCTTGTTTACAAATATGAACACTGCTTCTCATTCTTATTCTAGCAAAATGTCACCTGACTTTACTTGCCTTTGAACAAGCTGCATATGCTTGTAGAGCAATAACTAAATTGCTTCTGTGCAAAATTAATATAAGCAACTGCACGTATTAATTACTTATTTTTAGAAGGTGTTAACATTATAATTTGTTATTATGATATGATATTGTCTCGTCTGACAAAGTAGTCTGCATATTTAACCAAGGTAAATTCTAAGTTGCATTACTGTCATTTTGCCAGTTGACAGCTCATGAACATTTTCCTTAATAACACAAAATGTATTGTAATCATTTTCACGAACTTCGGTCTAAATGAATCATGCACCAGTGACAAAGGAGTAACTGTTTTAAATCGTGGTTTAATTGTTTACAACTTTAAACATCTTATTATTTTGCTCATAATTTTTATTTCTGCACACATGTATACCATCAAAATTCAGTCGGCTTTAATATACCATAATTTATATGTCTTTTAAATATGACAAGTGGGTCGCTGGATAATTTATAGTCATCTCCTACAACTGCTTGTTAAATCTAGAACATTAAAAATATAAGGTCATAATTGGGCTACTGACTACACTCTTTCCTAGCGCGATGAGTACACTCCCTCACGCAACTGATTTATGGTTTATCCAACATGTGATATAAGGTTGTATGCATCATGCATTACATGGCAATGGATAGGTGCCATTTCTTTTTACAGGCCTTTCAAACAAGATTAATACATTTGAATGATAATACATATTTATTAATGAAAGTTTAATTTTCCATCAACATGTGTACCTTTTTAGCATTCTTAATTGCCACATTGTTACACATGGGCTAACATTTTCATCTGCCACTTGTGCCTAATAAATGCCTAATTAACAGTATATCGATGCAATGCGAAAAATATGTATCACACAATATTTCATTGTTGTGATAATTACAGTTGTTCAACCAGGCCATTTACGGTTGATCGTCTCTTAATAAAAACAAATTCAAACTATTAAATACAACAATCAAACGATGTGACTGGGCTATACCTATACCTTTTCCTTCGTTTATGTTTGCTGTTCTTTTGTTCTGTACATTTAATATTTCCTGAATAATTCAGGAGCTCATGGGTACTTTGAGTGCACCCACGATGTTACCAAGTACACAAAACTCAAGCCATTTGAGTTTGTCGGCAAGAAGACTCCGTTGGTTATTCGATTTTCTACGGTCGGTGAGTTGTTATTAGACCTAACTAAGCAATTTACTGGAAAGTGTAACAGATTTAACCCGATTGTAAACGGATAAACACATGTACATTAAAGATCAGCAGTTCTTGTTGAACAAATAATATCATGTGCAACTTGGCACTGGTGTTATTTCTTTGAATAACAAGTGTTTTAATGTTGGAATGTTATGAGACAAACAATAAACATTATCCTTAATATCATTGGGATAATTGTTATGGCCGTAATCACTATTACTGTCACTGTCAATTTTCAATATAATTTAATTAATAATATTACAATAAAAAGACAATTAATGTACTTTTCCATTTTAAGGGTTACCATGCACAGATTCCACAGCTATTAATAACTTTTTTACCGCAGCTACCCACGATTGTTATTTAAATACTTTTAAAATCCGTTTAAATAATATGGTAGTTCTAGTAAAAATTACATGAGCCCACCACAAATGGAAAGGTCCATGTACTATTTGCTGATGTATATCCCTTTCACAGAAACACATAATTTAATGTTCTAGATCAATAACACATGGTTGTAATTGTAACAGGAGGAGAGTCAGGCTCCGCGGACACGGCACGTGACCCTCGGGGGTTCGCAGTGAAGATGTACACGGAGGAGGGGAATTGGGACCTGGTCGGAAATAATACACCCATCTTCTTCATCCGAGACCCACTCTTGGTAGGGGTTTTTCTGTCTCTATAGTTGNATATATATATATATATATATATATATATATATATATATATATATATTGAGTACATCCTTACCACATTGTCTTTTTAATGCAATTCAGCTGAAATTATGTAGGAGGAACTTAAGCAGTTTTTGCTTTCAGTAAATGTGTTTATCCCATTATGATCTTAAGCAAACGTTACAAGCATTACAAATTATGTAAAGCTTTGTTTTGGCTCCTGGCATACCTATTACTGGGCTTAAGTCCAACAGTCTTAATGATCGTTGCCAAGGTAAATATTTCAAAGCCTTCTTACTTTGTGGGATTTTTCTTGAACTGGAAATAGAAAAATGGGATTTGTGGCTCTAACTCCTTCCACCGCATTGACAACTTTAATTAATTTTAGTTCCGGAGATAAGGAGGGTGTTAAAAATTTATAAATCTTTTCACCCAGTGTGTCTTTATATTTCCACCCACCGACACTGTTGTTGTATTTCAGTTTCCAAGCTTCATTCACACACAGAAGAGAAACCCGCAGACTCACCTGAAGGTCAGTGTGACTTCTGGTACATCTCATGCATCTTTCATTAACGAGAAGATAACAAGATAACATCATGTGAATCAGAAACCCGTCTAATTATACATAACCGGCCTGCTAGATGATTTGCTAGTGCATTGCACTACACATTCACACATGATTGTGGGTTTGATTATCGGCCCGAGCTGATGACTTGCCTGGTAGTTAGAATACCTGTTTCGCCATTCTCCACCTGCCTCCGATCAAACATGACCTTTGTCAGTTACAGGCATATATGTTAATAACTATTACTGGTAAACCAGTTTACACAGGACTATTACTGGTAAACCAGTTTACACAGGACTATTACTGGTAAACCAGTGTACACAGGACTATTACTGGTAAACCAGTTTACACAGGACTATTTCTGGTAAACCAGTTTACACAGGAAAGGTGTGAGTAGGTTAATTTGCCGCCGTTATATGACTATAATATTGTTTAAACGGCTAAACAGTTCGGTATTAACATGCAAAAACCAACAAAGCATAAAGATACGCAATATACAATTTTCACATGCATTAATTCCATTATTTCTGAGCTATGTGCCCATGAACGAGGCTGCCATATACACATTTTGCTGCAATGCCTCAACAAAGCATTGCGGTGATGTTAATCACCTTTGTAGCAAAACTCTATAGATTTTAAGCGTTTTATTTCATATAGATCTACTCTTGTACATTTCAGGACCCGGATATGTTCTGGGACTTCATCAGCCTGCGACCGGAGACAACCCACCAGGTCTCATTCCTGTTCTCAGACCGGGGTACACCAGACGGATTCCGATACATGAACGGCTACGGAAGCCACACGTTCAAGCTCGTCAACAAGGACGGTGAAGCCGTGTATTGCAAGTTCCACTGGAAAGTGAGGCATTATTCGTTTTGTTTTTGTTTTTTAGCACGTATAGTGAGGGGGCGGAGTGGGGCGGAGTGGGGCTGGGGGATTGGCCGAGGGTTATAAGGTCAATTGAAAGTGTCAAAATAATAAATTAAAAATTTGAAACTTAAGCATTGAACTGAGAGTGTGATTAGAATGAGTGACGTTCTGGGTTTTTTTCACAGTCCTTGGGATGATATTTGTCAGAGCCAAATATAGGCAAACATATGTTGTATGGGAAAATATAAGAGTTTTGTGAAAAAAAAAGAATCATTTTAGAATCTATAAAAAATTTAATACCTGTTGGCTTCATGTATTTTGACTCATAGAACCTATTAAAATAAGCATTTATTCAATTTACACACAGTATCTGTAATTCCTTAATCTTCATAAATTGATACACATTATTGGAATAAATAGTATCTTAGAATCAATTTCGTGAATCAATAGACACTATGTCATGATTTTAACAGATATGAAACAACCTACCATGAATTAATTGTGAGAGTCAGTTATGGTCGTAAGGAGCTTACTAAAATGGGCCCTGGGGTGAATATGTCAGAGCCAAATACAAGGGCGAAAATCTACGTCAAAAGAGAAACAATTTAACAAATATTTAAAGTATGCCACTTTTTAAAATCCTTTCAAAAATAAATTGGGGGGGGGGATAAAGGGGGGCACATGCCATAAAATGTCAATAGATGCGTATTATTAAATTATTGACGTCGATCAAAGACAATAACAACAAGTGTTACAGAAAAACAAATTCTTTGAAATATAAATGAAATTAATATCAACTTAATTTACATACTTTTAATAAAACAATATAATACAAGTTTATATCAATATGCGCACTATTTAAACTCACCAGTTTAGAATACAAGACGACCACGATTAATGGATTATCGTCCACTAGATGGTCTTGGCAAATGAAAGCGTGGTCAGTAAATTTGTAATCACTAACACACGTTTTTTAAATGTTGACCAAAATGTCTTGCATCGGAACAATGATTTTGATTGGACAACTATTGCATCAGGCTGCATGGGTGAACGCACACTGGACAGTTCATGTATATTATATGAAAAGGTAAATAATAAATTTACCTGTACTACAAATAGTGCTCTGATTCTTCTATTTAGGCTGCTAACATGTCTGTCCTAATTATTTTTTCATACTGTTAATATAATTCACTATTTCAGACAGACCAGGGCATCAAGAACCTGTCCGCTGACAAGGCTGGGGAGCTCGCCGGCAGTGACCCCGACTATGCTACACGCGACCTCTACAACTCCATCGCCGAGGGCAACTACCCCTCGTGGAGCCTCAAGATCCAGGTCATGACCTACGAAGAAGCAGAAAAGTTCCGCTGGAACCCCTTTGACCTTACCAAGGTAAGGAAATAATATCCTAATTTTATAAACCCAAAAGGAGGGGTACGTTGGAGTTACTCTGATGGTCGGTCTGTCAACAATTTTTTAAACAATTTAAATGAATATAATCAACATAAAGTGTGCTTGTGCAAAAACAATTGTTCATGCAGAATGAGCAAGACGATCTTGATTGACAATATTTGGTTTGAACAATATGCACTCAATATTCAATTTTCTTACAGTAGTTGATAAATAAAGTGGTTGGGGGAAAAACAACATCCATATTTTTGACTCTATACGTTTGCGAAGTTGTACTTGTCGAAACGATAAACATCTTGAAAAATGAAAACATTTTACAAGGATTATGAATGTGGTGATGATTGCGATAATTATCATAATGATTTTGGCGTATTTGTTGCAGTGGTGTTGGTAATGGCCAAAATGGTGATTGTTACGTTTTAGAAGGTGATGGTAGTGGGTTTGGTGGTTGTTGTGGTCATGATGATAATGATGAGTACCACTATTATGCTTATGATTATTCTACAAGTAAAAATAAAATGACAAGCACAATATACATTTAAACCATGGAAATCATATCCCACTCAAGAATGGCAATATAAACTTCCTCCGTTATTTATAGATCTGGCCCCAAGGGGAGTTTCCGCCGATCCCTGTTGGCCGTATGGTGCTGAACCGCAACCCCAAGAACTACTTTGCCGAAGTGGAGCAGGTTGCCTTTAGCCCAGCTCACATGATCCCCGGGGTAGAGCCGAGCCCTGACAAGATGCTGCAGGTAAGATCTGGAACCATAGTGCTTTCAGCCAGCCCAATTGTTCCCCGGGGTTAAGACCAGCCCTCACAAGATGCTAGAGGTGAGTTCAGTGTTCTGAGACCACTTGATACCCGGGAGAAAGCCAGCCATTACAATATGCCACAGGTGAGTCCAAGGCCAATAATGTTCCAACCACATGATATCCGGGTAATGGCCAGCCCTGAAGAGATGATCAAGGCGAGTCCAGGGCCAAGATTGCCTTTAGCTCCGCTCACATGATCCCCGGTGCAGAGTCCAGTCCTGACTAGATCATCAAGATTGGTCAAGGCAACCAGCTCTTCTCACATGATCCCCGGGGCGGAGACTAGCCTTGGCAAGATGATCAAGGTGAGTCCATGTCCAGGGAACCTTCAGCCTCGTCAGATCATCAATGGGGTTGACACAAGCCCTGACAAGATGCTCCAGGCGTGTCCATGGCCCAGAGAGCCTTCAGCTCCGCCCTTTTGGTGCATTGGTGTGGAGGCAAGATGCTTCAGGCAAGTTCAGAACCCAGGATTCATTCAGCCGGGGTAAAGGCGAATCTTAACAATACCTCATGGTGCCTCTAGCTTCCACCACATTATACCCGGGGTAGAGGTCACCCATGACAGAATGTTCCAGGTGAGAACAGAGCTCTTTCATCATTTCCGCCGATTCCCTGGGTTGCAGGCCATTCCTATTAAGATGCCGCAGGATAGTGCAGGGCCAAGAGTGCCTTGAGCTTCGCTCACTCAATACACGTGATGAAGGCTAGCCCTTAAAAGATGTTGCAGGTGAGTACAGTCCCAGAGTGCCTTTAGTCCTGCCCACGTGATCCCTGGACTGGAAGCCAGCTCTTAAAAGATGCTGCAGGTGAGTTCAGAGCCCAGAGTGCCTTTAGTCCTGTCCACATGATCCAAGGACTGGAGGCCAGCTCTTACAAGATGCTGCAGGTGAGTACAGTTCCAGAGTGCCTTTAGTCCTGCCCACATGATCCCTGGACTGGAAGCCAGCTCTTACAAGATGCTGCAGGTGAGTACAGTCCCAGAGTGCCTTGAGTCCTGCCCACATGATCCCTGGACTGGAAGCCAGCTCTTACAAGATGTTGCATGTGAGAACAGAGCCCAGAGTGTCTTTAGTCCTGCCACATGACCCCTGGACTGGAAGCCAGCTCTTACAAGATGTTGCAGGTGAGTACAGAGCCCAGAGTGCCTTAAGTCCTGTCCACATGATCCCTGGACTGGAAGCCAGCTCTAACAATATGTTACATGTGAGTACAGTCCCAGAGTGCCTTTAGTCCTGCCCACATGATCCCTGGACTGGAAGCCAGCTCTTACAAGATGTTGCACGTGAGTACAGTCCCATAGTGCCTTTAGTCCTGTCCACATGATCCCTGGACTGGAAGCCAGCTCTTACAATATGTTACATGTGAGTACAGTCCCAGAGTGCCTTTAGTCCTGCCCACATGATCCCTGGACTGAAAGCCAGCTTTTACAAGATGTTGTGTGTGAGTAGAGAGCCCAGAGTGCCTTTAGTCCTGCCCACATGATCCCTGGACTGGAACCCAGCTCTAACAAGATGTTGCTAGTGAGTACAGTCCCAGAGTGCCTTTAGTCCTGTCCACATGATCCCTGGACTGGAAGCCAGCTCTTACAAGATGTTACATGTGAGTACAGTCCCAGAGTGCCTTTAGTCCTGTCCACATGATCCATGGACTGGAAGCCAGCTCTTACAAGATGTTGCATATGAGCACAGTCCCAGAGTGCCTTGAGTCCTGCCCACATGATCCCTGGACTGGAAGCCAGCTCTTACAAGATGTTGCAGGTGAGTACAGAGCCCAGAGTGCCTCGAGTCATGTCCACATGATCCCTGGACTGGAAGCCAGCTCTTACAAGATGTTGCACGTGAGTACAGTCCCAGAATGCCTTTAGTCCTGCCCACATGATCCCTGGACTGGAAGCCAGCTCTAACAAGATGTTGCATGTGAGTACAGTCCCAGAGTGCCTTTAGTCCTGTCCACATGATCAGTGGCCTAAAAGCCAGCTCTAACAAGATGTTGCATGTGAGCACAGTCCCAGAGTACCTTTAGTCCTGCCCACATGATCCCTGGACTGGAAGCCAGCTCTAACAAGATGCTGCAGGTGAGTACAGAGCCAAGAGTGCCTTTAGTCCTGCCCACATCATCCAAGGACTGGAGGCCAGCTCTTACAAGATGTTACATGTGAGTACAGTCCCAGAGTGCCTTTAGTCCTGTCCACATGATCCCTGGACTGGAAGCCAGCTCTTACAAGATGTTGCATGTGAGTACAGAGCCCAGAGTGCCTTTAGTCCTGTCCACATGATCCCTGGACTGGAAGCCAGCTCTTAAAAGAAGCTTCGTTTGAGTACAGTTCCAGAGTGCCTTTAGTCCTGCCCACATGATCCCTGGACTGGAAGCCAGCTCTAACAAGATGTTGCACGTGAGTACAGTCCAAGAATGCCTTTAGTCCTGTCCACATGACCCCAGGACTGGAAGCCAGCTCTTACAAGATGCAGCATGTGAGTACAGAGCCCAGAGTGCCTTGAGTCCTGCGCACATGATCCCTGGACTGGAAGCCAGCTCTTACAAGATGTTGCACGTGAGTACAGTCCCAGAATGCCTTTAGTCCTGTCCACATGATCCCAGGACTGGAAGCCAGCTCTTACAAGAAGCAGCATGTGAGTACAGAGCCCAGAGTGCCTTGAGTCCTGCCAACATGATCCCTTGACTGGAAGCCAGCTCTTACAAGATGCTGCGTGTGAGTACAGCCCCAGAGTGCCTTTAGTCCTGTCCACATGATCCAAGGACTGGAGGCCAGCTCTTACAAGATGTTGCATGTGAGCACAGTCCAAGAGTGCCTTTAGTCCTGCCCACATGATCCCTGGACTGGAGGCCATCTCTTACAACATGCTGCATGTAAGCACAGTCCCAGAGTGCCTTTAGTCCTGCCCACATGATCCCTGGACTGGAGGCCATCTCTTACAAGATGCTGCATGTAAGCATAGTCCCAGAGTGCCTTTAGTCCTGTCCACATGATCCCTGGACTAGAAGACAGCTCTTACAAGATGCTGCATGTGAGCACAGTCCCAGAGTGCCTTTAGTCCTGCCCACATGGTCCAAGGACTGGAGGCCATCTCTTACAAGATGCTGCATATGAGTACAGAGCCCAGATTGCATTGAGTCCTGCCCACATGATCCCTGGACTAGAAGCCAGCTCTTACAAGATGTTGCATGTGAGTACAGAGCCCAATGTGCCTTGAGTCCTGCCCACATGATCCCTGGACTGTAAGCCAGCTCTTACAAGATGTTGCATGTGAGTATAGAGCCCAGAGTGCCTTTAGTCCTGCCCACATGATCCCTGGACTGGAGGCCAGCTCTTACAAGATGTTGCATGTAAGTATAGAGCCCAGAGTGCCTTTAGCCCTGCCCACATGATTTCTGGACTGGAAGCCAGCCCTTATAAGAGGCTACAGGTGAGTGCAGGGCCCAGTTTCTAACAAATAGATTTGTGAATACTGGCCAGGGTATATCTAGTGGTGGTTTTCACATAGCAAATTCAGTTCAATATTACCCTTGTCCTTAACTCAAAACTTTCGTCAAGAAAGTTATACCATACAGTGCAGTAGTTCAGTACATAGTTACACAAAAACACATCATTGTGGAGTTATGGGGCTTGGGCTGGTGGCATTTCCGTTCAATGATTTAGTTTGCATCGACCAATCTAGATGACCACTTGGATAAAGCAAGCTTGCACGGAGACATATCTTGGGCTTACATTTGGGCCCTGTTATGTAAAGGTCAAAGCCACAGTCACCAGACATAGAAAAATCGTGCTTGCAAAAAACTATAATTTGCCTGCAGGTATAACACTGAAATTGTGTGTGCATCAGTACTGAGCTTACATGCAGACCTAAATTGGAATTATATATTTTGGGCTTGTCGGTTTAGGGTCAATATTATTTTCCTAAAAATCAAAAAAGGTTTAATGTTCAATTACTTTGGTTTGGAAGAAGGTATTGGGCTGAGAATATGTTTGTAGATTTCTTACATGCATGTCGAGCTTGGGATTCTAATTTCGGCCAGTGAGGTCAAAGGCACTGTTTCTTAGAATATAATCTCAGGTATGAATAAACTATCATCTTTAAAGTTTTCTGCTTTGCAGGGTCGCCTGTTTTCGTACACGGGCACTCATCACCACCGCCTTGGTACAAACTACCTGCAGATTCCTGTCAACTGCCCATACGCTCGCGTAATGAACTATCAGCGGGATGGTGATATGTGTGTCAATGATAACCAAGGTATGTTCACTAGTCTGCATCGGGGTTGGTTCCAACACACTTGTAGATATAACAATTTATAAAGACTTTCACTCGAGAAAAAATACTTCCGATATTGAATAGAATATGTATTATTATATAAGAAGCTGCCAATACTGCTTAACGGATTGTTTGAAATGATTGGAGGCAAGTGGCAGAAGTGGAAGATGCCAAGTTGGTCTTTACATTGAAGCACATAAAAAGCAATACTCTTTTAATAAGTTTTCATGCTCATCATAATACAGTCCAGCCTGTCCCAGAGACCACCTTCAAATAGCGACCACCTGTCCATAAAGACCACAGCGATTTCCTCCCGAACGATTTCACTATATATTGTACCTGCGAATAAAACCCACATGCGAACAAAGACCAACGACCGCCGTGTTACATTCCCAAAAGTCCATTTTGAGAGCTAACAACGACCACTTCAAACATAACAATCAAGGATTTCGCATCTTTCAATAAAAAAATGGCCGCCATGACGATATGATAGTCACGTGATAAACATCTTACCAGTGGACTCGTCGGTCGCTATGGTGATATTGGCAAGTCACAGTTTACTGCACTCGATAGCAGTTGTTTGTTTATTTAACAGACATTGCTAATTGGTAGCCGCCTGCTTCTTTAATGCATTGCCAGTTTGTCGAAAGTGTAAGAATTTGCCTTTGTATTTTGGTGACTCGCGATTAATGTACTTATTGCCGAAAATATCAACAGTTTGGGGCTTTCATCAACTCATTAAGGAAATGTACGGTTACGTTACAATTACGATGCCAATTACACACATACATTTTGATATTCATTCCTTTCTTACATATCTCCGTGATAAGAGGTCCTTAATTAGATTAAAGATGAGTAAATTGTCATGTATTGTCCATTATTGTCAACTTTACTGGTTGTGTAGTAGTGATTTATGTATAAATGTTTGCTATGTTATGTGCATTTTGTACTTTGTTCTTTGTGTGTTAGTACATGTTCATATACATGTATGTCAATAGTTGTTTATACATGTATATGATTAATGAAATAAATATTAAAAACATAAGGAAATTGAAATAATATATATAAAAACAAAACTGTGTTTTCAATCCTTTATTTAATTATACATGCATTAGGATTCAAAAAGTTAAACAATAGAGCACATACATAGATAAGGAACCTGTAAAAAAAACTACTAGCATATTTGCAAAGTTTCAATCGACCCTGCGAATAAAGACCAACTCTGAACAAAGACTACAACGACCAAATCCCTTAAGTGGTCTTTATTGACAGGTTAGAATGTATGTAATAATGATATAAACCATTTAAACATCGAGTACACATATCCTTTTATATCGATATTATTTGTCGTTCTGATAATGGAATTGATAGTTATTGCATTCATATTACTACTCACAATGAATGCGCTGTTGTTATATTGCTTGCATCGTCATTTAAGGAGGAGCGCCCAACTACTTCCCAAACAGTTTCAGTGGACCAGTTGACGAAAAGAAATGGTTGGAGAATATGGACAAGTATTCAAACGCTCAGGTTGGCCGTTATAACAGCGCAGACGATGACAACTTCACACAAGTGGGCACATTCTTTAAACAGGTTAGGATACTAGCTTGTTATGTGAAATGTATGGACAAGCTAGTTTGGCCAATATATTGTGGACTTAATGCCACGTGAACTTGGGTAATATATGAATAGCAACATTTACAGTTAACAAATAAATTTACACAACAGTTATGTTTAACGATGGAAATCAGACTATACGAAAAGCAACATACGCTGTCGAGTATCAGTCTAGCCATTAAGCTTGAAATACAGAAGGAAAAAACATCCCCTTCCGGAAAAATCTATTAAAAAAATGTAAATATTTATGGAAATAACCCGTCATCATCATCGATTTGAAGTGTTAGAACAAATCCAAAATGAAAGTGAGATCTACCATTTAATCTGTTTTGTTCTTAATAAGTATGGATAATCGGAGTCCGGATATGTATATACGCTGTCATCGCTTTGCTATTTGCGAATTTTTATTTTACCGGTAATTTGACGATAAATATCACGGATAAAGCTGACAATTTCACATCTGAATTCCAGTAGCCACCCGTTTTAACTATCTAACCAATGTGTATCCACTCTCACCGGCCTTAACTTCTCCAGGTCCTCGCCCCAGCTGACCGTGAGGCTCTAACCGCCAATATTGCTGGTCACCTAATTCATGCACAGGACTTCATCCAGAAACGTGCCATTGGCAACTTTGCCAGCGCCGACCCGGTTTACGGGCAGATGATTCAGGAAAAGATTGACAAGCTCAAGGCAAAGAAACATGTATGCAGATGGTTTGATTCGTTTGTGTGTCCTCAGCGTTTAATTTGTGTTTTCTGCAGCTGTAGCTTTCGTTCAGTGCTATTTGGTAGTAGGGGTCGTTCAAACGGTACAATCAGTGGCCCGATAATATAACACTTTGGCATTAAAAAGTCAAATACTTTCGGTTTTATTTATTTCATATCAAATTATATATAAGGATTCCCATTAAACAAATATATGTATTATTTTAAAATAGTATACAATACTGTTTCCTAAATTTGCATTGCTATTTAATATTTATATATTGTGCCGGTTTAATTTGTGCCCCTAGCTCTAAGGTCAAAGTCACACTGTAAACTCATAATTTATGGTGCACCTTTGAAATTCACTTCCATAAGTGTTTTGTATATGCAGATAAAGTGTCGTGTGCAAGACCTGTGCCTCACTATCAGGTAAAAAGTCCAATATGAGGACAAGCCAGCTTGTTTGGACAGTGACTGTTTTATGCCTTAGAAAGTTGTACAACTTGCCACCATGTGGTGACGGAATATTTCTCACAAGACTTATATCTCTAGTTTAAATGTCAAGTTCAGACTAAAATATCCTCAAATATCCTCAAATATCAATACATTGGCTTACATGGACACAGCTTGTGCAGACTATAATTTCATCATTCATCTGTAAAATTCAAAATAACAAGTCTCACATATTCGCCCAGTTCAGAGGACTAGCTACAAACAATGCCATGCCAGAGACTTTGTTTATTATCATGCAAGTTGAGGTAACTTGCCACTAATGTTCACCATCCTAAGACGACGTGTCGAGTCCATCTCCCTACTTGGAAGGTGAAGGTCACACAAAACATTAACATATTTGTGTACAATTTATAACTGGAAAGACCTACATTTCAGTTGGCCAACATCAACGTACCCAAGATGACGCTTTACCCATCTATAGCCCAGGTAAATCAACAATGTTCCTTGTCTAGAATACATGATATGTAAAACATCAGGAGCCCTCAAAAAGCATGCATATTTTGTATAAGCGAATAACTTAAGCGATTTTTTTAGCTATAATAAATATAATTATTTTCAAAAGTGAACAATCAAATATAAGTTGGTAAGACATTTGAAAGTACAAATGTATATCATTTAAATTTCTGATTTCTACATTGAATAGTCGATTTTCAGAAAAAGAAAATAACATATGTATATCTGTTTAGATAATGTATACATGTTTCATGATATATTTATGCATAATGGTTCAAGAGTAGTACTAGTAAACTAGCTGTACATCTGATTTATATATAATTTGGTGTAAAGGATCTTAAGCAATTAGTAAAGAGATAATACAGATAGTTACTGTTGCTGAATAAGTTTAAGTCTCCAATCATACGTATTTTTTAAGATGTTTTGCTCACCTGAGCACAACATGCTCATTGCAAACTTTTGTGATCGCCTTTTCCCCGTTCAGGGCCGTCAACAGTGTTAAGTTGCATTTTATTCTCCAATCGTCATGGGTCTTTGTTAGAACATAAGTACCGTGATCACGGCCGAGTTCGAAACTGGGTAAAGTGTAGTAACAAGTTAGGCTACTGGGTAAAATAAAGGGAAAAGATAGTACACACTCTAGAAGTCACATTCCTTCCCAATGTTTATGGAACTCGCTCAGAATAATTGTTTTTATATCGCTGACGAGTTTAAACATGGCCGCCAGTGGTCGGAGCAGTTTTCCTTATATAGCTAAATTGAAAACTTCTGCACACTTTAGAAGTCACTCTTTTAGCCACAACATCATGAAATTTACTCAGAGCTGTTGTTCAAATTATATCATTGCGACTTTTTAAAATGATTTTAGTCCGTTGAACAAAACATGGCTTCCTATGAGCGGCGAAGTTTTCTATAAATGTTTATAAAAAAAACCTTCTTAAAACTCTGGAAGAAAAAATTGCTTGCCAAATCTTCATAAAACTAGTTAATAACATTTGTTCTATAGATATCTCAGCCGAGCTCAAAAATGATTCTAGTATGTTGAAATACATGGGCGCAAGCAGATGGGGCTGTTTTACTAATGTGGCTCTCGTGAAACCTTGTGTACACTCTAGAAGTCCCATTGTTTTGCCAAATCTTTATAAAACGCTTAGATATCAGAATAAATATATTTATCAGAACCCTTGTTTTAATGATAAATCACCCATGTTCAAACATCGCTCCGGACCTTGGAAAAACAGGGCGGGAGGGGCGGCGCAGTCTTTCTTAAATGGCGTTAGTGAAATCTTGTAAACACTCTTGGAGTCTAATTTAATCAGCAATTTGATCAGACTATGTGCTTAATGAGTTCAAAAATGGTTCCAGTCGTTTGTTAAACATGAGTCCAAACGGTGTGGCAGTTTTCCCTAAATGATTTTAGTTGAACATGTGAACTCTCTAGAAGAAACATGTTTGGTGCAATCGTCATTTAACATGCTCAAAACATTTGTTCTCATGATATCTCGGTTGTTCAAAATGGTATGTAAATATCGCAAAAGCTGCTCAGAACGGTTTAGTCATTAGATGTCACAGGTAAACGATCTAAGGCTTTTGTCACTATTGTTGCCAGTGTTGTGATTCAGTTGTATTTTAAAACGTTTGCATCCAATGTGAGACAAAACATTTTTAAAGTAGTGAACAAAACAAAAAAACAGCATGCACATGTTTATGTGAATTTGTGTAACTGGAAAGACTTACCTTTCAGATGACTCTTTACCCATCTATGGAAGATATGAGGGCGGCCCAGATTGCTCAGGTAAATTAACAGTGTTCCTTATCATATCAAATAATATATATATATGGATTCACATTAAACGAAATTATGTTCTGTTATAAAATAATATACCAACCTGTTTACCAACGGAAGAGATGAGGGCAGCCCAAATGGCACAGGTAAACAAACAGTGTGACTTGTGTTGTATACATGATCTGTTTAAGATGTTCAAGAATCATTTGTAAAAAGTTAAATTAGTTAAAGCTAATATACTAGGGTAAAGTTTAAAGTAAAACTAAATACAATAATAAAATAAAAATTCAAAATATTTTTGTAAGACATGCCAAAGTATACCATTTACATTTCTAACATCTGATTTATTGTTTAATTTTCAAACAAGTAAAACCTTTACATTTTTTTTTAAATGTATACATGTAACATGAGTATTATTGATAGTATTTATAAATACTGATTCAAGAGTAGTACCCGTGAACAAGATGTACATCTGATTATATAATATAGCGTAAAAGCTCTCATGCATTGAGTAAAGAGATAATACAGATAACCAAATGTGCCTAATGCTTAATAAGTTTAAGTCTCCAAAGTCACGTATTTATCAAGATATTAAATTTGCTAACCAGAACACAACGACCTCATGTGAGCTTTTGTGATCGTCTTTTGTCCGTCGTTCGCCTTGCGTAGTCCGTCTTGCGGTGTCAACATGTGTCTTGTGAACACTCTAGTGACCACATGTATTGCCCAGTCATCATGGTAATCATCTTGGATATTTATCTCAATGCATAATCGACTAAGTAACATTGGGTCAAAAACTGGGTCCCTCTGTCAAATTATATAATACGATTTTAAACACTTAAGAGCCCACGTTCGTTGCCAAATCTGCATAAAATTTAGTGAGAACATTTGCCCCGATGATGTCCCATAATACACTGGCTCAAGTATGGTCAAAAGCTAGGTCACTAGGTCAAATTGAAGAAAAAAACTTCAACAAATATCTAATAGTTACATTTGATGCGTAATCTTCGTAAAACTTGCTTAGAATAATTATTTGTTTAATTTACCCGCCAAGTGAGATATTATTTTGCTTATTTACATTTCAATCCTTTACTCCGTACGGAACACTTACATTGGACATAAAACATTGTTTTACATGTGTCTGCATATTATAAGATTTTCATCCTGCTAATACAAGAGACGTTCAAATGAACATTGTATTAAATATTGAAATTAAATTAACGCTTATATAATTTAAGTTAGGTGTTTCTTATATTAGTTTTATAAAAAATAAAGGAAATTGAAACATTCAATGAAGCATTATATAGACGCCTTTTGAATTTGAAGTTAATAAATGTAATGTATTAAAACAGATTTTGCCGTAGGTGTATTCAGCTATGGATTAATGTTTTTTGAGAAAACTATTTTAAATGAATATGTGGTTGTTTATTTAATTTGAAAATGCAGTATGGAGATGCAAACACCAAGTATGTGATATATAGATGTTGAATTAGCAGGCTTACATTATTCAATACCTGCTTGTTCTGCAAAGATCAGGCATGGTTTTAATAAAAGCGGTTTGCAAATTGCTGACTTTAGGTGGACTATTGAATGCTTAAATAAAAAAAGATGGGGCAATTTCGTAAAATACAACAACCATCCCAATCACAAAATATGTTGTGAAATGGTCCAATACATGTTTTTACATACCGATTCTTCATAAATAACATTATGTTCTTAACAAAATACATTACACCTATAATAGTTGTCTATGTATAACATGTAATTGCCAGATTAGTGCAATTATTGAAGTATGTATTTGATACGCGCTCTGAGAAAAGGGGGGTTTAATGCGTGCGCGTAAAATGTCGTCCCAGTTTAGCCTGTGCAGTCCGCACAGTTATGCGCAAAATGTCGTTCCGAATTAGCCTTTGCAGTCCGCACAGTCTAATCAGGGACGACACTTTTCGCTTTTATTGTTTTCTTTCGTTGAAAGGAAGACTGTTCTTGACGAAAATCCAGATTAGGCGGAAAATGTTGTCCTTGATAAGCCTGTGCGGACTGTACACGCTTATCTGGGACGACACTTTACGCAAATGCAGAGCGAGGCTCATTTATATGCATAGTCATGATTTTCTGTTAAAAGTCATTAAGTGAGGCTCAATACCACAGTTAACATTAATTTCCAACATTATAAAGACATGGGTTGAATTTTTCAGGGTACAAGAATGCCAAGTGGTAACACGGAGGTGAAGAGACTTTGAAGTGATTCTGATACGGAAAGAATTATGGATAAAAAATGGTGGACAATGATGAACAGTTATTATTTTTGTGTGGATGTTTAAAGTAATAATTTAGTATAATTGCCACAACATATTCATTAATTTATTGATTGCCAGACATGGCATTATAATGTACGACAGTTAACAATGTTAACCTGTGTCGCAATACGATGCCTTAGTATTGAAATATTGGGTTTGTATTTATGTAAATAAAGTACGATGTTCATAAGTATTTTTGTAATCCAACATGTACAGTACAGCCCACGCGGAACCAGCAAAGTCCGCGGGTACGCCGCGGCCAGTAATTTTAGTACTCGACGGAATCACGCGGCGTATCGACGAGTCACGCGGCATCGATCCGCGCTACCTCGCGTACTTTCGCAGAAAAAATCCGCCGCATACGTTCGCGGCGGATCGAGTGCAAAAATATACACCTAGATCTACATGTACATTTGTGTATCGCAGAAACCTAGATTTACGCTGAAGCAATTACATTTGTCGGTGTTTAATTGCTTTTAATTGATTCTTTGATTTAACTAATTAAAAACTTAAAGTAGTTGCAGTTTCACAGTTTGCTATTTTGAGTATTTTTTTCGGATAAATGAATGCAACACTGTGTGGAGCAATTACATTTGTCGGTTTTTTAATTGCTTTCGCGGGAGGGCTTTTGTTTGCAGTTGCAGATTCACAGTTTTCTATGTTGATATTTATTATTATGCATTTAAATATTGACTGC
>VMBQ01002462.1:70363-93115 GCA_007657795.1 Dreissena rostriformis | reverse complement strand
GCGTTAAATGCAAAAGATTTAGCACCAAAACCTTTGACTTTGGGTAAAATATAGCACCCACTTTCACTTGACCTAGTCTTGTATGAATGAAGAGTGTCAAAGGGAATAAAGTTTTCACTCATATATTCAGGAGCCAAACCATTTTTGATTTTGAAAACATGACAAAGGGTAGTTTGTTCCACTCTTTTTTGAACAGGTAACCAATTCAAAACCTTAAATTGCTCAATACCTATATGTGACATATGACCTAGATTGAGGACAAACCTTATTAATTTATTTTGTGTGACCTGAAGTTTATCTTTCCAAAATTTGGTAATACCATGATACCAAAAGCAACATGCGTAATCGAAATGACATTGGATTAGAGCCATGACCAGAAGTTTCTTAGTGTGGAATGAAAGAAAATCACGTTTTCTATACAGGAACTTTAACCTTGTATTGGCCTTTTTAACAACAAAACTAGCCATGGAATCACCAGATAGAGACTGATCAAGTGTAGCACCAAGATATTTGACTGAAGAAGTTGACTGAATATGAGTACCATTACAACTAACATTGACAGAAGCACCTGACTTTAACCTAGGTTTAGAACCAAATAGAATTGTTTCTGTTTTACCTAAATGAAGAGAAAGTTTATTGTCAATTAACCATTGACTGACAGACTGTAATTCATCTGACAGTTCTTTTTCAATGAAAGACCTGTTTTTACCTGTTTTTACCTGAAGGTACTTTCAAACTTGAAAATAACACACATAACCAGTACTTTAAATTAACCCTCAATTTTATTATATATATGGAATTATAATTCAAACGTCACTAGTCATAATCAAGTTCATGGACGGCAGCATATTGCTGGGTAAAATATTCTGCCAGGTCGAGGTTCTTCACTGCACGCGCCCGCTCTCTCCGAGCCCTCTCCCTGCACTCTTCTATCATAGCTACCGCCCTTTCCTCCGGTGATGCTGCCCGTGGCCGCTGGACATCTCCTGGGGCTCTGTACCAGGCATTGATAACCACTGTGCAACTACAGACGTGGAGGGGACCCCGTGTCCGACCATGCCATCTAGCCTTAGACAAATTGTATGAGAACTATGGGCATTGAAGACAATTAAAACGTCGCCGTGTGGCGACGTGTGACCGCACCCAATGTTCTTGATAGTACTTTAATGTCAGAAATATTTCTGTACTACACCCCGGTACCTGGCAGGTAAAAGGACCTCCGACCGGGAACACAGGGCGATCTAAATCGGAACACGTATCTGTAAAACAATATAACTTATAACAGTCGATTAAAAAATATTAACACCCTAATAGCCATTTATTTACTGGTAAATACACGAAAATTAAAATATAAACTACAAAATGTAAATGTACACGTTAAATTTGTTTTGTTTTCAACACTTTAAACACGCAGTTAAGTAATTAAAATGACTTTACAATTTTTATTATCGGCTAACATGGTCATTTATCTGGTAACCTTAAACTTGTAATAATATTCCATTAGGAATTCTAATTACTCAACAGGTACATTCATTATGCATCTATATACATTTGATTTGATTGAAAAACAATTAAGCACTATACATTATCAAAATGTCGCAAAAACTTCAATAAAGTAACGACAGTCTCCAAGTCAATACATGTACTATACCGACATATTTAATGTTAACGTTAGCAACAATTATTGTTAACAATTAAGCACTTTACATTATCAAAATGTCGCAAAAACTTCAATAAAGTAACGACAGTATCCAAGTCACTACATGTACTATACCGACATATTTAATGTTAACGTTAGCTGGGATGCACACTTATAATTGACAACAGTATTGGCAAATAAAGTTCAAATCTGTTTTGTAACAACAAGCAATAATTTATATCCTTGCATTCAAAGGAACAGAATTAATCTGCTTGCCAAACGGTGCGGGCAATAACTCGCATAACTCACAACCCAATCAACAATTACAACTATGAATTTGCCAATTCCAGACTACCACCTCAACTGTTTACTAATCAGTATACACCTACCGCCGACATTATCCGTTAACGTATTGGTTACAATACAATATAAAATGACTAAGATAATCATTTATATAGTATAATCATTTTGATGAAGCACAATATACATGTACTGCGATTTTACAATTGAACACAGTAAAAACGCTACACAAATTCAATATTTTACAAAAGAGGAACGCATACATTCCCATTTTTTTTTTAATAATACAAACATAATATACGTATTCATCTACTCTTCTCAATATTCAACTACAAGAGTCTATACTTCGCTCAAGTATTCACTGTATAAATACAAAACAGTAAAATGTTTGTCTCATGCAAATAATCATATTCCTTTACAAATCTAATACAAACATAAAATCTTCATTCGTCTACCTTTCTAATAATTAACCACAAACATCTACACTTCAAAAATAATTCAAATAATTATATTCCTGTAAAAATATTATACAAACATAACATCTTCATTGTCTCCCCTCCTAATATTTAACTACCAGAGTCTCTATTTCACACAAGTATTCACTTTTTAGCCTGGATCAAACAATTTCCGTGGTTTTATGATACGTTCACGTCTAGAACGAGAAACATATGGAATAACATAATGGTCCTTTGTATCAATTATGACATCTTCCAAGCCAAGTTGAGCACTTTCAACTGGTTTTTCGACATTGTCCAACACACCCTTTTCCACAGAACTATCATTCTCCTCTATTTCTTTCATATTCGTTTTAACCCAGTTTTCAGGAGCTTGAGTACCTTCGTATGGCTTAAAGTGGTCAACATGGGTAACCATGCTTGGAGAGTCCTTACTTTTTTGAATGCGATAGGTCAAATTAGTGAGTATGAACTGAATATACTTACATCATTTACATCCTTATGCTAGAGATAAAGCCGAGACAGAAGATGGTTTACTGATAAATGAGCTCGTATTATTACCGATATATGTATGTTTCATGTATGTATTATTGTAATGCATGCATACAGAAATGTTGATGATATAACTTTTCGTTTGTTTGCATTCAATTCGTCACTATACTTCTACGAACTAAGTGAATGCATTTTATACTATGATTTTAAAATGGATACAAAATTAATCGTTTTGTGAAATGGTGACATAATTTTTAAACTGGCGACAAAAGGTGGCTAAAGAAAATGTACACACAGCGAGATACCTGTATTTATCAAATATTTCAAATGCAAATAAGTCTGTTTTACTCCTACTTAATTATACATTGATAATACTTGAAAAGAAAATTATTTAAACACATTATGTTGTTTTGGTTATGTTAAATCAGTATATGTTTTAATCAATAGCCATAGTCAGCTTTTAATTCCTGAGGCTGAAGAAAAATACCACAAAAGCACACACTTACATGATATTAGATCGTACAACTTGAAAGATGTCAAAAGCATTTGGTTTCACCAAACAACGAACTACATTTAATTGTTTAGCTAAAGTAATTATTCTTTATTAAATGCGTTAACATATTTTATTAGCATACATGGTTATCAAATAATCTTTTGCATGTAAAGTAGGTGCACCATATTATCATATTATCGGACTTAATCAGAACATCATCTTTGACAAGGTCATTTTAAATGAAGGAAACGGTTATCATCCTCTACACGGCGTCTTCATAGCCCCACAATCCGGCTATTACGTGCTGTCATCTACAGCTTTGACCTACGTGAATGGAGAGATACATACCGCCATGGTTCACAACGGAAACATCATTGGACACATCTACGGTCATGGTGACAATGGAAGGCACGACCAAGGAGGTCAGACTGTTGTCACATGGCTGAATGCTGGTGATGAAATAGCTGTTCAAAACAACGACTATGCAGATACCAATATCTTTGGACTACTATATTCGTCCTTCAGTGGCTTTTTATTGGGGCAGTAAGTTAATGGCCAAATGTCTATGATAACACGTATACAAAGATTGGCCGACCTGTTAAACATATGTATGTAGTTGTATGAAATTTAGACACAACACATTCTGCATAGCTTCTAAGATCAATTTTGACTTAAGATTATTTATCTAGCCGGAATAATATCTAACGCACTTCTATTGCTCACCGTTTATTTTATAATTGTTGATTTGTTTTAAGATTTACATAAACAGGATTGTTAGAAAAATATAGTAAGCAGCTTGTTTTCAAACTACACTCTAGTTAATTTAACTTTATATATTTTTGTATTTTATTTTATGATGAACTATTTAATTTGCCGTATATACGCGAAAGGATCAGCTATGACAAACCTGATGGTCTCAAGTCAATAATTTTTACGTTAAAGGATTAAATCACGTCTGTGTTTAAGTAGTTTTAGTCGTTGTTTGACTACTTATAATTTCATTTATTAGTCATTCGCAAATAGCGCCAGTGACATTGTGTCAATAACAAAAACATGAATGAGCGCACACAGATCATCATACCCTAGAATTTTAATAACTGGACGCTTTGTATATTGATGAGTATATGTATATGATTAAACAGTTCAATGACATTCTACAATATAATTAGGTTAACTTTCAAAAATGTTGGTTAAACATTCATTCTGCAATTGAAAAATTGAACTTAATACTCAGAATCGTTAGCATGTTTATGGTTTTCATTTTTTTTTTTTTTTTTTTCGTAGCATGCACCTATTGCTTGTTTATAGAATGTACCATATTATGGGGCCCGAGTTCAATACTCCTGGTTGGTATATGAAATAATGCATCTTGAATAGATATATCTATATATACAACACAATAATACCTGTGCATATGTTATTGAATAACGGAGAGCATGTTTGTTATTATAAAGAACACGACAATACCAACAACCACACACACACACACACACACACATTAACAACCATTAACCGTTATGGCATAATGGCCGTTGGAGAAAATTCGCCAGTGTTGTGTTGATAAATTGCCAAACATACTTGTTATAGTTAATCCATTCTCTTTTTTAAGTATGGACGATCTATGACAAATCTATCATAGGAGAGGTGTATTCGTCCATTATTAATTTCAATGCAGCCGCAATCAAATAGTCAGTATAATGCTACGGAACCAAAATTTAGGGTCGATGGGATTAGTGGAAATACAGAATATGATATAAATCGTACATGTTTATACCAAATATGTCGATAGCTCTAGCACACGAACAATGTGTAATCACATTAAACGGCGCGCCAACTATAATGTATTAATATAATACTCCGCATCGTGCTGGCAAAAATAACGTACACGTACGCTTCAACATTCACAGATAATGATATGGCACATTCAGTGCTGATGGATTCATTTATTGTCATTTTGCGACAAGTTTGTTTTGTTCAACTGCTAGTTGTATTACCTTCGTGACCTTGAGAGGGGGAGTTCATATATGGCAAACGCGTCGTGACGTCGTGACCTAAGCTATCAGTTAATGTTAAAACTTAAACACTAACTGCCTTTGTCTATACTGTATACACATATTCGCATACGACTTTATGCGCATAGGAGCAAAGGCTACAGGAGCCGCGGCTTCAATATTTGGGGTGCATTTTTTAACATCATCATTTCCCACTGGTATTCGACTGTTCAGAAAAATTACTAGAGACCGCGGATACAATAAACGTGGGACCAAATTCGTGATATCAAACACATGTACACGACGTGCTGTAAGCTTTTGAGAAAAAGAGCATTAATGCATTAACTGAACAAACTAGTCAAACGGCTGTCATAAAGCTGAATGTTTGCGATGAAATTTCGCTTCAAAATATTGACAATGCGTAATATATCGCCAACGTTGAGCGGTAAACTTCATAAAGTGGCTATATTATCTACTCGTACTATCAGGGCTTCTGCGATAGATCGCGCTAACTACCTTGTGTTACAAAGCTATCATGCCGTGCTCACAACCTTGTACTACTCAATTATCGTGTTGGGATTTATGAAAATAAGCAAGTGATATTTAATAACAACCAATGTAAAGATACATTTGGCTACACACATATAATTTAATATTTAGTGCAATCGATTTCAAGATTACTATCTTTGAACAAACACTACTGATCATTGTTTTATGGCAGATATAATATATTCAACAAATAATAACACGCTCGTTTTTCTGTTAAAGATACGTGAACACTGCCCAATACTATTATCCTATATAAAAAATTCCAACAACAAACAAATGCCATACGAAGGTTAGTTACAATAGGAAGACACTAAAACAAGTAACATCGGTGGAAAAAAAAAAGTTAAAAAACAAACATTCTGCAACTTGTTAACATCCAACGTTTTACGGTATCATCTTTGTCATTTTACGTATGATCTCGAGTCAGGATCGGATTCATTCGGTTAGCGTGAATTTGCATAATTAAGAGCGCACTTGCCTGTGCTTTCTATAAGGTCCAGGCGCTATAAAAATAGATAACGGGCACCTTCAAAATCTTGGTAAATTGGGAAAACCCCATTCTTTCCTTGATGCAGTTCAATTCAGTTATGTATTGCCCCACAAACGATTTCATTTTTGCACGCTTTCTTTTCTTTTCTTCCGTCGTAGCTGTATAACCCAGCTTTTCCCCTAAGCCGACCTCTGTAAGCGTCCAATAAAAAACAATAACCCGCCAGTAGACCTAAATGAATACATGGAATTTTCCTATTTGTTGAAAATACCAAAACAGGGTTTGTTTCATAACGAGATTATTGTAATTAAATAAATTAAGTCTAACCATCTGTATATGTATATTATCTTAATATATATAAAAAAATGAGGCCAGCGCGCGATTCAAGCATAATATCGCCCATTGTACCTTGTATGTCTGCAAATAACGAAAAAAATAGGCATCATAGACACCTGTATTACAGATCAGATCTAAAGTGCTGTCTCGTGTATGTAGGAGACCAGCGAGCGATACATGTATTATTACAAGGGCGTTTTTATGACCGCCGCCCCAATATTTTGGCTAGTCGTCGTTTCGAAACCAGAACCAGAACCAGAACAATTTTCATTCCCACGTGGTTTGATACCTTTTCATGGCCCCTTCATGATATGGTTAGAATTACACAAAATAATAGGTTTGTTTAGGTAGCGGAATACAAAAATAGAAGTTTTGTATAAAAGCAAAACAATTACAGACAAACACATCTGGTAATCAAAACAATCCTAATCAGCCCATAACTATAAAAGACAGTGTCTTGCATTTGTATTAGATAATGTGTTTTATGATTGCTAAGCTGATTGATGAAAACAGTAGGCCGACTGTGACTAAGACATGTCAAGGTGCACATTTAAAATGAACAATACATGTCTATGTGTTTAATATGTATTTTTTAGGATAGAATGTACTGGTTAACAATGTAAGTGCTTCTATTTTAATAATCCCACAAACACAGTTTTTTAATGGGGTATATTGAAGGCGATCTTTCGGTCAGTTAGTTGGTTAGTTGGTTTGTCTGTCTGTCAGCATAAAGTGTTATAAGTTTTCGAAGCGAACCACTGCTACATTTATCAAGCGATTGATTTGAAACTTGTAATATGTCATCACCATGAAGTGTCTATTGTGAGACACTGTTTTCATACCCAACGATCCACACATTCTAGCTATTTTCTCTCGAACCTGGCCATTTTTTATGGAATAAGAATTAGGTTTTGGAGCAAATAACTTCAACATTTCTTGGATATCAGGAAATTGAATTGAAACTTGAAATATGTCATGTTATGGTTATGGCTGCTGTTCCTGTCCTAAAGCGATTTTGTGTATATTAAGCCACGTTTTGTGACAAAAATCTAGCCGCTACTGAAACAGACGTGTTAGTTTTAAAAACAGTTATCCAATAAATAAAATTATATTTAAAAACAAAGACACTTGCAAGTATGTATCACTCAATAATTAATCAGTATTCGTATGATTTAATAATAATATGAAACATTATAAATAAACTGCAAATTAAATGCATCGAAATAGAAAGGGCATCGTAACTAAGAGGAAAATCATAAACATATACATAAACATATACATTATTTGGTAAAGGATTTGCCTGAAATACAAAAATATTAAAAATTCTCCTGCCTTATGTGGTGTCTTATTATTAGTTTATAAAATATGTAGGGTTTTAGATACAACACAACACAAAGTGAAAGTACAGCTGCACCAGTACGAGAACCCTTACTATACAAATTCGGTTCTTTATTTATGACAAGAAAATACCAAACATTGAGACACAGAATAAATGTACCAGACAAGTTATACACATAAAAAAGCACATACATGAACAATCATGAACAAAACTGCGGTCACAGCCTTTGAACGGTCCATGCAATAGGGTTGAAACCGGTCATATGGATTCTGAGACCTCATACTTCAGCAGTATTCACGTAAAAGAAACGTTTAGATAGTTGACAATGTGGAAACCCTAAAGCAAATCAAATAAAATCAAATTTTATTTTAAGTCGGTACATGTTTAACAAAGAAACATTAGCTTTGAATAGCTATTAACCGACATTTACAATAATAACATGCATATTAAAAAAAAAACATCAGCATTAAATGATACATAATCAATCCTATAGACTATTAGGACATGAGGTTTTTAAAAACAAATATATTCATACAGAGACACAATTGAAAGAACTGGCAGACTATAAACATCACAAATATAATTGGAAGAAATAATAAATTACATTAAAATTTGCGTGGAAACTGCTGATCTTGACCTAGGTCTAAAAACTGCAATAAAACGAAATACATTAGACACTGAAAAAGGAACATAAGCACAAAAGTGCGACAAGTAAGAAAAGTCTAAAAACATTTTTCCCCAAATCAGATTTGGAAAGAACTGATCAGCAACTTCCTCACAAGTGCATGACACAATTGGAGTATATTTCATAGTTAAAACATGAACAAGCAGCAATTACATGCACACAAATTATGCAAAAACAAAAGAACTCACGCTCTTAGGGTAATACACATAAAAACATAGCAAACAGAAGAAAACAAGGGAAATGCAAGCACATATAAATAAAGAGCAGTACAAAAAAACCTACATGCAAACAAAAGCACAACTACATAAATAAGGCAATGTAACTGCATTCACAAATATGAAACATTAATAAATCTGGGGTCACCGCCTTTGAACGGTCATTGCAAGAGGCCTACTGAAAACAATATACTAAGTTCAGTGACATTTTTGCTTGAAAGAGTTATTTTAATTTGTATTTTCATGAGAATCAGAATGTAAAGAAAACTACATATTGGAAAATTTTTAACAATTACGATTCGCGGGAAAGATTGTTTAAACATTAAAGCGGCTATGAATGCTCAAGGATGGTAAATAAAGGAAAATAGGGCTTCTCCAGAGATTTATATACAGTGGCTGATTGGAACGAGTGTATAATATATTTTTAGTCCAATAATGCAAAACAATACATATGCGTTTAAATAGACTACATTACAACTCGGCCAGTTGATTGTATCGCCTTACGCCCGATTGCCTTCGTGAAATAATGATTATATTTCCTGGAACATTTTGCACAATAAGAAATGTTTGAATCTTGCTTGGAGCAAAAGTAAAATATGAAAACAATGTACACTAAGTCCAAGCGTTTTAATGAAATGTAACAGATCTTTTGCTTTGTACTTCTTCTCCTCAATGGGGTCTATGAAGTGTTAAGTTCATAGCTTTGATTGTTTGAGAGTTGTGCTCCAGACACAAAGTTACGATTCTGCTGCTCTGATTTGCATATAACCATTCAGCAGTTAACAGTTAAATGATAATTAAATTGAAATATATTCTCTATTACGTCATTAAATTTGATCTTATTCTGTATGTTCTGGATGTATGCAATGGCCCTGTAGCGACCAAAGAATTTGCATATTTAACGGCATGAATTCCTAATCGTCTCGTATTCTTGAAGTCCTCGAGAGATTGGTGAAAGAGATTGATAGGTGCCTTCCGCAGCATGTTGGCTACAATGGAAATTAAAATAAAAAGACGTGAAGAGCAGGGATGTGAATATGTATTTATAATAAGTGTGAATGTTACTCTTGCATCAATTCAAGTTTTCCAGTCGATAGCACGTTCTAGCTGACAGCCATGGGCGAACACACTCGTAGAATATTTCTAGAAGAGGTTTATATATACCAATATCTTAATTATACGATCGACCAATCGTTAACACAGACAATCTTTGACAGCTAGACAACAGTATACTTAAAGATATAAATGCACTACTAATTATAATGCAATACGCAACAAAACCTACCTGTGTCTCTGATTGTATTGTACGTGAATATCGCCTGAAATACAAATATATTCAGTTAGAATAGCAAGTAAGATGATTTTTCTGATTTGCCTCGTGACTCGTGCAAATTTAAAGTACGCGTCAAACGGAAACATTTAATAACGTGTTAACATATTGTCAGTTCTGAAAGATTAATTCGTAAGCAAAACTTAAATTGTTTTTCTCTTGAAAAGCGATTCGCGCAAATGTAATACATAGTTTACTTTATCCTTAGGACGTACGTTATGTATTTGCTTGATTAACTTCAGAGTTATAATACCAAATCTTTTAAAATTGAAAATGTGCAATGCATTTAAGCATACCTGTGCACAACGTGCACATGGTTAGCTTTTGAGATTGCATTTCGTCCGTCGTGTTTTGTGCGTGTTCGTGAACTTTTTTATCAAAGACAAATCGTCCTAAAATCCTAAACCGCTGAGCAGATTTTTATGAAACTTCACAAAATAATCTCGGAATAAGTGTGACCACTCTTTCTCTTTCGTTAATGTTTAATTTCCAAATACAAACATCAAAAATCGTTTTCTCTGAAACCAAAAGACTCAGAGCTTTAATAGTGTTTGTGTAATCTCGCAGAATGGTCCTTTACAATGTTGGTTCAAAGAACGCCCATGAGGTCAAAACTGGCACAATGGCCACCTTTTTACTAAGAATTATATGGTGTACAACTTAAAAAAATACATCTATGAAATCACGTGTACTAGAACTTCGGCATTATGGTTTAAACAGGAGATATTGTTTATTTATATGTGGAACTTTTTATATACACTTTATTTACAAAACAGCTTTGAAATTCGTGTCTGAAACAACAAGTCACGGGGGCGTTGTCATTGATATTTAACATTTAAACTGATCCTCTACTTAGTGTGCGCATTTGATGCCCCTCGGGTCAAAACTGTCAATAACCGAGGTTTCAATTATTTATTAAGGCTGTAGGTACCTAATGAGATCGGGAATAGTCGGTCGATATCGCCGTATTCGGCAAACGTTCGGCAATGATTGATTATCTACGTCAAAGTCCGGAAATCTTACTAAAAACACGAAATAAATGAGTGTGTTTTTATTTAAGAACTATAAATACGAAATAAATATGTGTTTATTTATTTAAGAACTAATGTGTTCATCTCCTTTAGATTTATTTAGTATTAATTTAAAATATTATATTATTTTTTGATCGAAAAAATATTTTCGTTTGACGTCACGGCTATTGACATTCTGTTGCAAAATGAAAGTGCGTCAAAAAACAGGCCGATTGCAAACACGAAAATGACTGTGAAACCGATTACCAACGTTGTTCTGCTGTTGAATTAATGCAGTTTATTGCAGACACATTACTATTGCGGTAAGGTTTTGCACTTTTGCTATACATAAACAAATAATACTCTTATCAATTGCTGCTTATGAATTATTGAATAACGACGTTTTAGAATGGTAGGATGTTTCAAGAATTTCTGTGACTTATTGACAAATTGACTTGCAGTTTGGATATTTTTTATTAAGGTGTTGGACATCTCTCAGATTTCGATGTGGACGCTTTGCCTGGAGCAGTTTCCTGAGGCAATTTTCATCGTGTCAAGTTATAGTCACAGCCAGCCGAAGTAACCTTTGACCTTCAGGAACAACGGAGCAAAGTTAGACAAACTTATTTTTGGACTTTTTCCATGCGCATAGCATTTTAAACTCATTTACAAGAAGGTTATATTGTTCAGAGTTTCAACGTTTCATCCCATTACATCATGCAACACATATTTTCATGTTTGATAATTTAAAGTCAATGAGTCGTCAATTTGTGAAGTGCTTGTTGTCCTTAAAATTTGTGTTTCTCATAACAAACAATCGTATAAAGCGTCAGTTTGAAACTTAAAAGGGATAATTGAATTCATGAAAAAGCATAGCGTGAATTCACTTTTTTATAACAGTTCGATGCACAGTAATCCCGGATATAACTCAGATTTATACCATGGATTTGAAAACGGGTTCAATCGAGTTCTCCACATATGTGAAGACATCAGTGCCGAATTCTGCTGAAGCCCAGAAAAAGCTGGCATCTCTGTTTATGCTAATGGCAACATGTCTGTAAATGATGGCAATGTGAATAGTGTCTCAATTACAACATATGTTTTTTCTATGTAAGATTGGAAATACCTTGACATTGTGTGATGTATTGCGGCTATATGCTGGGGTTGCCTTTGGACTTTGGGTGACCTTAAGATGGTATCATTAATGTATTATTACATCAATATTAGCCAAATTTAGCTAAGTTTCATCAAATATCAATGTGTTTAACTTTGCTTTAATAAACAACTAGAAAACCCCGAAATAGTTGTGATATACAAATTTATACTGAAATCCGTTTCATGATACTGAATAGGGGTAGGCATACTCAAAGTGTAATTTTTCTTGAGATAGAAACGGTAAAACTTCCTGAAATTCATTGAGTATGTAGAAAATATGTTGTGTTAAATAAATATGTATAATATATGCAATTCATCCATCTACAAGTGACATAAAACGTAATTAAAGTTTCATGTCGCTGAACGATTTGTTGCCTTTTTTGACATTTTATCCAGATGAGTGCACATATTATTGGAGATCAAAGGAACAATTTGCTTTGTATGACACTTTTTTCATGCTGTATCTACTAGCACAATCCAATTGAGTACGTTAATTAAGTTAATTGTCAAAAACTATGTATATCCCATTTACAAAAACTATACATTTTGGACAAAGGGTAAATTCATAGAAAAGGCCCAACCGAGTCAAAGGTTAGGTGTATTCAACCAAGTATAAAAAGTTAACCGGCTGATAAAAAGTTTAAAAAATTTGCAATTAGTTGTGATATACAATTTACAATGTTGAAATAATAATAAATTGTGTTTCTGGAAAAGTACCCATTAGGCTCCCACTACCTTAAGTCTTTTATTGCAAAGAAAATGGAAATGTGGCATGTGAAAATACAAGACCCTGAGGCTTTGTATTTTATATATCATGCCTCGCGGATCTTAACTGGTCTAACCTCGGAGCTACATGATTGAAAAATACTATATAAGCAAAATAAAATAAAACATTACACAGATGAGCGATCGAGGTCCATAGTGACTCTCCTGTTGTTGTGTTCGTGATTGATAACGTTTTCTTTGATAAAGATTTCACAAAAGTTAATTATGTTTAGTATTTGTTGATTGAGGCTTAACTATATTTACACATTGACGTAACATGTGCTTTACTCAATTATAATCTCAGTTTGTACGTGGAAATGAAACCAACTAACCCAATGTTTCTTGTAAAGTGAAGCTATTAAATGTTGCGTTGGTCCGTGACTCCATATTGCGAACGTCATGATTGCCAATTCCGAGTTGAGACGCTCTGGTATCCAGATCCCTGTCACAAACCGTATCGTAGGTCTCTTCCTCGCCGTCCGTGGATCTGTCTGGTCTAAATAGTGAAGAAAGCTCAACATTTTACTATCGATAAAATAGACATTTGTCGAATAAAACAAAAACGATAAAACTAACGGTTAATTACTGTTAAGAGAATTTAACTTGCGGAAAGAAGAAAAATTGTTTAATTTCGAACTTTAATCGTGACTTGAAATAGACCAATTGCTTTTAGACTTTAAGATCTTGTTTTTATTTGCATTTTATACAGTCATGTGAGGATAATTAAGAGTACAATTTAGTGTTAAAATCACCAACAGGTGAAGCACATACAATTTGTGCAATTAATATCTCTATTTATTCCTTAGCATATTGACAATTAAATTGCATCACAATTATTATAAATGCCATATTATACTCAAATAATGCTATTACAATTCATTTTCTACTCATTAATGCTAGCTATCTCGCACGGAAACATCTTTACGAACGTCAGGAATAAAAAAAGTCAGTGCAATTTTAATTTTGAAGGACGTTACATCGACGAAGTGTCTTCACGACGCACACATTCGTGAACAACAGAGATTGGAAGTTATAGCAAGCAATACAGACGTGACATGTGACATGTGGACGCAAAATTATTTAAAAATGGTATATTTCCGTCATATTTCCACTAATACATTATTTTAAAGTGATCCGCATTTATAACAGCGTTTGTTAAAGTTTGTCATACGTATGAAACCTGCTGTCAAAATGTTGTCCATCAACAACAGATTGAACACTAGGTGTAAACATAGTTTACGTTTATATTTTATGTGTTGTTCTTATTATTGCAGTATTTAGTGTAATTCATTTGCAATGCATAAACCTTTAATCATCTTAACAATTAATTATAACACGTTTTGTTGTCATTTCTAATGTTATTTAAGTTACTCCAGTTTTTTTCAAAACGGACAGACGGACGAGGGAAAGAACAGATAAAGGGATTACATAATATGTACTCCCAGCTGCATGATCATATCATATACTAGTCTACTGGTATTTAAATCTCACCGCCCGCTCTTGTTTTAGTGAAAGTGGCCTGTTTTAACAAAGCCACACACATTGAAATGAAATACATCTTAATCAATACATATAGATGCAATTTGAAAGTGTGCAAATTTGTCATTACATCTTTAGCCTAGTTAGCAAGTAATTTATTATTTATCAAACAGAACCGCTTTTAAAACCGAAAGTAGGATTTCTATACGAATACGTCCATTTCGACAAACGCGATTATTTTTAAGTTTTAAAGCGCAAAAAAAGACGGATTTCTACCTTGTAACCACCAGATATATTCTAATTGGCATAGATAAAATATGTTTCTTATTTATACTTAAATTTACTATGCCAAATAAGATGTGTGGCTTTAACTATGGTGATAGATAAGAAGGTCATGTATCATCCTCAAAGAAAGTATAAACATAAAACTACTATAAATCAATACATTAAGTTCTTTTTAACAAATCAAAGGATCTAGCTCAGTGGACGAGCGAACTGAAAGACGGACGGACAGATGGAGGCTAAACTTTTCGTACTGGAGACTAACAAACAGGTGAGGCAGCTAATAGCGTATCGAAATGTTTACAAATAATGTTTATCAGTAAAACTGTACCGTTCATAATCTTCAGCTGAGAACTTCTTTCCTCTGTTTTTGCAAATTATGGAGACGGTCACAGCCAGACCCACGATCAGGAACAGCGGTATCCTATGATTAGGCCTATTACCAAACCTGAACCATTTTCCGCGATAAAAGGCCTGAATGCAAAGTTACCATATACAGTCAAAAAAGGTTAAATCCAAGTATAGCACAACCAGAATATATTAGTCAGTTACAATAGTAACAGAAAATTTACAAATAATTTATCCGTTTATGAACCCAAACATATTGCTTTTATAATGATTTACATTTAATTACATTACCTTACATAGAATTGGACGTAATAATTGGAATACGAGAAAATTAAGTCATGACAACCGCGAATATTTACCGATTCGAAAATTGACCATTACCGCCGCAGTATACATAGGCATTCACATTCGCCGGTACATATATAAATAAATGTTGCATTTCTGAAGAAACGCATCTTTCAATTAAAAAGCTATCGTAAGTGATAATTTGATTTTCGAATATTTACAAACGCATTTGCGTTGCGCCTATTGCAGAGCTGTATAGTAAAATAGGTAATTGAACAACCTGATATAATTGTTGCATTATGTAAAACAAAAATGTTTATTCAAGCTGTTGAATATTGGAAAAATATAAAATTACTTACTCGCAGAAAGGCTTCCCATCCACCACCAAGCATACATAGTTGGTATTACATTGACCGAGATCACTCACGTAGATAGCACATATTTGGTCACTCGCTGGTTTCGTGATATCAACTGAAATTGACAAAAGGCATTCGAAAAATTAAATTCCCAAAAATAGATTACCATATTTTAGGGCAATCAGTCAAAGAAATACAGTGGAATCTCATCGACCTCGTTTTGCCATCAACAAAATATCCGATAGACGCGATAAATGTTTTAACACTTTTAATATCCAGAACCGCTTATCATGCAAATGTAACCGAAGCACCAACATGACTTATAACCTAGTCAATTCGGTAAGACAGGTCGACATCCACACAATTCCTCCAGATTTCAAAGTTACACACAAACCGCCATAACGAGTTAATATCATTGACTAAAATAATGTCGCTACTGCAAAGGTAACAACATATTTCCAGAATGGTTAAGGTATGACCCAAATCTTACTGGTAGAGCCGCCGACTGACACAATATTCGCTGAAAATGACTCGTTGTCCAAGACCAGTGTTGCATTGTTCAAGTCCTGCGTTGCTTGTGCGAAGATCTGTGAGGCTTCTATAGTATTTTCCTTGATAAGCGTGCCTTCTACATGCAAACTGCCACTTTAAAATATATAGCAAATCCTTTCATCGTCATCGTAGTGTAAACGTGGGGTAGGGGTGTGTTATCATAAGGATATTTGTTATATGACTTATCTGTATTGTATTGTTGGTTTTTGTCGTGTTTCTATGCTGATGTTAGTATTATGATGTTAATAACTTTACCGACCAAGCGATTTTTAACTTGTGCTTACACAAAGAAAAATCATACGCAATATTGTACACCGTTAAATTTGTGACGCCGTACACTATCAAATTCCTGGAATATGCTACTACTCTTTAACGTTACTGAGCGACTTACATGTAGATACTGTAAATTATAACCTTCTTCAGTCTACTACCCATAGTCTTCCCATAGTAGACCATAATCTGTAACATATCAGCATCAGAAAAATAAGCGTGTAATAAAACATGCATAATAAACAGAGAACAATATTTTAACATGAAGACAGTTTGATCAATTTACGACTTCAAATGCAATTTTAATGCAATCAACCGACCTTATGCATGGCAGCGATATATTAAAGTCAAAATTGACTTCTCGCTCTCTTATAGATTCGTCCTTGTTTTTTTTATGTTATATATAACATTGTTAAATAGATTCTAAATGATGTAATCCAATTGCCCTAGACCTATTCATGTATTGATACTTTATTTAACAACTTGAGAAATTCAATACTGATCACATTTCATGCCTGTATATATGTTGCTGTGTTTTGAACATGCAAACTCATGGACTGTATGTCTATGGTATATTAAATAAACCATTATTATTTAAACAATATATCATATCATATGAATAATAGGCTAGCTTTCACGCATTCTTTAAACATTATGGAATGGCCATGGACTTCGACAACGTCTTATGCATTTACGGACCGTTAGTGAATTTAACTTTTTAAACATAAATGAAAAGCTGCAAAGTAATAACGTTTAGTAAACAACAAGTGAAACTTACCGATTCAGACAATTTCAGAGCCCACTCATCGAACGTCGCCTTCACATCGAAGTTCAAAAGGTAGAGGATCTCTTTGGGAATATTTATCTTGATTGAAATAGCAATGCCATCCTCTGTTGAACAAGAAAAATGCGTGCATTGTTTCATATATTGACCATGTAAAAACAATGAGTCGAGATGTTTTAGTGTTTTACTCGTACGTAGGGAACTAACCAAATCAAACCGATTTGCAAAAATATTGCGCAGATGTCGCGGTAATTGTATGCATACTAGTCGTGTTACTATGATTCATAATACATTTGAAGAAATGTGCACAATATTACTGAATTATCTAGACAAAAGACACATACACTAACACGTTCTGACCTTTAAGTTACTTAGAGAAAAATGCATGACTACTTACGCGAAGGGGGTAATCTCGTTGTCTTTGTGACTGAAACAAATAAACTCCAGTTTAAATACCAGTTAAGTTTGTCCGTTCCACTTTTAGTATACGCAAATAGTTTCAAAGAGGCCAACGCGTATCAGTATCAGCATCTTCTTCTATATAAATTGTTTATCAACATCATAATAAAATCATCAACACTATTGAAATGTTGACCCATGTTCTCACCGTATTAACAATGAAAAAGGGAGTTTAATAAATAGTTATTTACCTAGTTTTATACAGTTGTGTTAATCAGATGCTAATCTTTACTTACGATTGTTATTTTGCATATGAGATAAGTATTTCGCGTGCTTACCTGTGCATACACCGGCAACATAATTATATCCGCTGTTGCATGGACAGGTAAATGATCCGTTATTATTGGCACACGTTGAATTCAGTCGACAGTTGTGGGTACCTAGTGTGCATTCATCTATATCCTCACTACACGTGGTTCCCTTCCACTGAATCTTGCAGGTGCAACCACCGGTGACTTTGTCACAGGTTTGTGTGTTATCCGTTACGCATTCACAACTCATGTTACACTGTACACCCCATTTGCAATCCACACAAGCTGGTTAAAAACAAAAGACATGTATTCATAAGTTAATTCATAGATAATATTACCGGTACCTTCTAATAAGCATGCAAAATCATTTGCCTGTTGTCATTTAATCTCTTCCATGTCTAATTTCAAAGTATTAATCAAACAATATCCTTGCATTTATTAATTATAAAAAAGGACCGTACAAATGGCTCGAGTATGCAAGTCGAACTTTCAAAATGATACATGTTAATCAAAATATTTTGTTTAATTGTATAACATAATTATACATACCAACACAATTATTGCCAGTGCCACTGAAGCCAGTGTTACATCCGCAATCAAATCCCCCAGGAACGTTTGTACACTTCTGACTGCAGTTATGCGTACCTTCCAAACACTCGTCTTTATCTGTAAATGGAAACCAGACCACAACGCTGATATGTGTTTAATTTATGCAAACTAACCTGACCTTTGAAATCTTGAATTCTTTCGCATGACACGCCGTCCAATGACTGTGAACACAATTAATGTACAGAGTCATTTGAAAATATCACAATGAATGACATAGTTTTGGCCCTGACAAACTTATTTATGACCATTTTTGACTTTTGAACTCTAAGTGTGACCTTGACCTTGGAGATATCGTTAAAATTCGTTAGCATAACACACCGTCCAATTATTGTGAACAAATGTACCGAGTAATTTTAAAATCTCACAATGAATGACATAGTTATGGCCCGGACAAGATCATTTATGGCCATTTTTTATCTTTGAACTCAAAGTGTGACCTTGACCTTGGGGATATCAACGTATTTTTTTCGCATAACACACCGTTCAATGATGGTGAACAAATGTGCCAAATGATTTTAAAATCTCACAATGAACGACATAGTTATGGCCCGGACAAGCTCATGGATGGCCATGTTTGATCTTTGAACTCAAAGTGTGACCTTGACCTTAGAGATATCGACGTACTTCTTTCGCATGACACACCGTCCAATGATGGTTAACAAATGTAGCAAGTCATTTTAAAATCTAACGATAACTGACATAGTTATGGTCCGGACAAACTTTCGGTTTAAAACGCACTAAGTTTCCCTTTGACCTAGTTTTTGACCCGTTTGACCCATATTCAAACTTGACCTATACATCATCTAGATACAACTTCCAACCACGTTTGGTGAAGATCGGATGAAATTTTCGGGACAGCCAGACCGACCGACCGACAGACCGACCGACAAAGTGACTCTTATATAGCCCACATTACCAATGGTAATGGGGGTATAATTGTGCCACACAGTATGGATTTCTGGCGTTTTTCTATGTATTTATCGTCCATTTAACGGGGTCTAAGATTGCGCGTTGAACACGATGCTGTATTCAATTAACGCATTTGCCCGCAATGGAAGCGCCTTGTCATCCATTCAAGCTGAACGCTTTGCGGTAGGCGATATTGATGTTAGACAAAACGTGTCCTTTTGAATTAACCAATGCAAAGTCCAAGGGTATGTCAATGTTAAGGTCAAAATTAGTTAGGGTGATGTGGGTTAACCTCGTATAGACGTAAGAACGAACGAACGAACGAACGGACGGACATACCAATCGCTGTATGCCTCCCAGCATCTGCAGATGCATGGGGTATATAAAATATTGCAGATTAAAATTGCATTTCATTCATGATTGACCAACGATCGGTGCTGATTGTTTCCAGAAAAAAACGCAACTGTTTGTCAGCACCAGTTTATTAGAAATCATTATAAATGGTTGCATTTTTTCAACGCTTCTTCGTTCATTAACTTTATAGTTAAGCATACAACTCATCGACCTATCTCCAACGGCCAACATCTAATAATACAATTAACACGAATAATTTAGTATATTTTTGACAAAATAACTTGGCGTGTACAGCGTACCTGTGCATGCGCTGTTTATCAATGTATAATCAGTGCGACACTCGCATGTATAGGACCCAAGCTCGTTCTTGCAGGTCTTCAAAGAGTCGCCGCAAATGGTTGCGTTAATTGTGCATTCGTCGACATCAGTTGTGAAGTTGTCTCCTTGCCATCCATTTTTACAAGAACATGTTCCATTAGTGTTTGAGCAACTAAGCGAATTGGTTGTGGTACACAAACAGTCACTCGCGCATCCGGCTCCATATTTCCAGGATGGACAAACTGCGATTAAAAAATATAAAAGTTGTCAAAAAATATTTTGACTTACTAAATGTTGGGTCAACCTGTGTAATTCAGTTCTTAATGGTCTATTAATTAAGTTTAAGTGGAACTATTGGCAGAGTAAAGATTTTTTTAAGTCGTAAACGTAATTCAAAGTGCATACTGACGTACTTTACTTAATGTGATTACTATGTTTCGAGTTAACGTCGACCATCAACGAGAATCGTAGGGAATTGAGTACCATTTACATTTAATCGTATATGAAAGAAACATAAAAACAGATGTGTTCATTAATTATATAAAAAAAAATCTCAATTTACCTTGGCATGTTCCATCTCCAGATTTAATATAGCCAGTATTGCAGTTGCAAACGAACGACCCAAGTGTGTTTGCGCATACTGAATTTGCAGTACATGGGTTTGTGACATTCGTGCACTCGTTAATGTCTTCAATGCAGTTGGTTCCTCTCCAGCCTGCCTTACACGTACAGTTGCCACTATCAAATGCACATGACAACGTGTGTTTTTCATAGCATGTGCATACAGAAGTGCAGTTTGCACCGTAGTATCGAGAGGGACATTCTGAATAGCAAAACGTACACATATGTCAATACAAGAACAACGTTATAATGGAGTGGAAATGATCATGATGATATGAAACTATACAAAAATAGCTTCTTTCGAAATATAAAAATACTGTATCGCTTTTTAAGTCATCGTTGGAAGCATTATACATTGATTAGAATGAACAGACATTTAATTTTAAATTCCGTTTTTTTTTTTTTTAAGAAATTAAATGATATAATCCTTGAGACTAAGATGTTGATTTATGAGACAATGAACATTATCTTGTACACGTGGATGATAAATACGGATGGTGACTTGCTTACTTATGCAAGTCTTCTGGTCTGTGTCTAACTTGTAACCCGTCTGGTTACAAGCGCATTCGTAGGTGCCCTGTATCTCCAAGCACGATTGCGTGCAGGGATTCGTGGCACATTCTTTAATGTCTGCAGAAAAAAAATCTAACTTTAAGAACAACAACGCACTTTTGATCAAATTGTTGATACAATTTCGTTTCTCCCCAACATGTACAATCACAATTTTCTTAAAAGAATTAACTCACAAAACGTAAAGTAAAGCAAAACTGATTTATATTATATACATTTATTTTAAAACTTTTTTTATCAAAGACATTACCCTTATAAAATATGAGTAATTAGTTGAAAGAAAACGACATTTCTCATATTGTATTAAAAATGTAAAAGTGTTGATGGTTGAAACAAGTTTAACGCCAGCAGTCATTCCCCTTTTCTCTTATCTTTAAATGTACAAATGTTCTTCAGTTATTGTCTGAAGTAATGTTTCAGATGAAAAATCAAAATGCTTTATTAGTTAAACATGCATACCTTCACACACTGTTGCGCTTCCTGACTGGAACTTAAAGCCTGCACTGCATGTACATGTTTCCACGGCATTTATCACGGCGCAAACTCCATTCGTACAATATTTTGGTGTAGTACATTCTTGCTGAGCTGGAAAAAAACAACAAAAACATGACGCACTATTATATAGAAAATATGTAATTGTTATAGTACTTAAAATGTTATTTAAATCATTAAACGAACTAGAACTTTTATGTATGTCTCAACTTTATCCTACATTTTACTTTTTCAAATTTCTGGTTTGTACGTAAAAAAGTAAAAATAAAGAAGTACAAAAAAAACTAATCGAGTAAATAATGTATTTGTAAAGTAATGTCATTCAATTATTTAGGTGCATGCTGTCAAAATCCAATTAAGATAATCATCATACGTGCCTTTAAGTATCAACACAATACATCATATCATTAATCATTTATATTTCATAAAGCATTTATTTCTCTATATGTGGTTACATATATTCCAGATGCACAACATGATTCATAAGGAACACAATGGAATATGGAGGCCATTGAATTGCGTCATACTTCACAATGGAATATGGAGGCCATTGAATTGCGTCATACTTC
>VMBQ01002462.1:24119-59399 GCA_007657795.1 Dreissena rostriformis | reverse complement strand
TGATAAGTCTCCTCACTCAGTCATAGGGGCCGTCCATAAGGTACGTCACGCTCCAGGGGGGGGGGGGGGGGGTAAGAAAGTGTGACAGTTTGTGAAATGGGGGAAATGGTATGTCAGGCCACATGTGAATTCACAAATGTATTTTTTAAATTTTATTTTTATTATTTTTTTTTAGTAGAATTTAATAGCTTTACAAATAATTTTCAATGATTTTGTGAAACATTTGACTTAGTTTTATGTCAAAATAGCATGACAAAAGTATCTCCTGAATGCATGAGTTGTTCACGATTCCTCTCGCTAGGAGCGCTAATATGCTGTTGCGAAGCCTTGTTTTATGTATACCCTTGCTTTCATAATGCCAGAAGTATTATTATTTCTATGTTTTCCGCTGCATAAATATGGAATCTATTTAAAAAGATATTGCATAATCGGAAGATTATCTTAAACTTGACCTTACCTATTGTAAATAAAAAAGAAGCAGATAAATGATGTGTAATACATAAAAGTCGAATTTTTGCAATTTTTGTTTTCAAAGTCAAACTACATTGAGTTACTGCATCAATGAATAACTGTGACAACTGTTGACAATTAACTATTATATTAGTTAAGTCATTTTAATAATGTGATTTAAAGTTCTTTTAGTAGAAATTTTATATTTCAATACAGTTTAATAGTGAAGTGTGTTTTAACTTAAATTTTAATTAGGTGTTCATTAAAAACAATGCATCCAAAGTGTGACATAATTTAGGGGATGGAGTCTTAGATGTGTGACAGTTTGTGACAGGGGGAGGGAGGGGGTAAAAATGGTCAAAAATAGCGTGACATACTTTATGCATGGCCCCTTAAAATACAAGAACGTATGCTTGGTAAGGAATACTTTCATTCTTCCATGGACGATATCTTAGTGTATTCAGATGGAGAAGTGGGCTTACGCATCCGTATACAGATGACAGGATACGGATGACAGAAAACGAAGTAAGGTCACGACATGTATATCACCCCGATCCCCCCCCCTCCCCCGTTAATAATTTCACCGGATTAACCCGATATAGAACAACATACACGCATGCAATTATGATTTTACATTAAGAAAGCAGAATTCATATAAACCTGTGTTGTTTATCAGATACCATTTAGCCAATTATACTTGTCAATTAGCAAATAGAGTGACATAGCTTCAGAAAATAATGAATTACATATTGTTCATTTTTATTTGTATTGCCAGACATAAACAAACCCCCAGCTTGATTAAGCGAAACCAATCTCCACGCAGAGTTGTCGTTCCATGCTCTCACATACAACCTCTGCCATCACAAGAAAATCCTACCAGATTCGGAAGGATGTTATTTTTTTTGTTTAAATATACTTTTAAGAAAAGGAGTATCATTTTCTTTTATATTTTGAAAATGGTGTATAAGTTTATGTTCATAATAAAAAAAATAATTACTAAAGTAAAAAAGTGAAAATCACTGTTTACAAATTTAAAAATAACCGTTGATACTGTTAGACGCCCTTATTGTTCCACGTGGCACGGCTAGTATGACTTAGTTGGTTATAACGGCAGGGATTTTAGATCATTATATACATGAGTCTTATTTTCCGGTTAAACATAAAACTCTTGTTTCCACACAGGAAACAATTCTCCGGCACATTCTTTTTTGGCGTATATGCATTGTTATATAATATGCCGTTGACGCAATTATTGTATCACGTGGCTAAGCTATCATCACGTGGTTGTGGCAGGGATTTGATCCAGCTATGCTGGTTCCAGTCAAATCTCTGCGCGGAGGTTGGTTAAACATATGTGGTTCAGGCGTCTCGTCTGCGATTGAGATTTTGAGCTAGGCGCGCTTGCCCTGGAGTAAGTGACCCGAAATAAATGTCACTTCGTGTTGTAACTACACCTGTGGTATTAGACTGTTCTTTAACTGTTGGGCTTACTTCTACTAATGGTGCGTATTTCTTTTGCATGTTAAACTGATATCCGGTGCTGTATTACGTGTCATTTGTCTCCGCGTGTGTACTATCTTGCGTCTCCATTAGCGCGTGACTTGCTGTACCTGTTGATCAGCGATTCTGGTTTCAGTAGCGTAGTGTGGATCGGTGAAGTCCGATACATGCATTGTGAAAGTTTGAAGTACAAACTCTAGCCTGCTGGTACTCTTGTCGGCGGGTTTATGTTTGCATTTGCTTATGGGGTTGTGAAAAGTTTTCAAGGCTGATTCATTTTCAGTGTTTTGATGCAGTCCGCTGATCAGAGGAGGTCGCCTTGCAGTTTCTCCATTAGGACTCTTATTACACGTGCTTTTTTTTTTACTATTTCAGCGTCTCTTATAATTCAATACTGTTCATGTTGTCATGTTAGACTGTTTAATGTTCGAAATATTTTTAGATTTAGTATTTCGCATTATTTGAGTTGAGGCAACCTGATATTGCTAGGATTCCGCGTTTGTCTGGTCTCAAATACATAACTCTGAACTGCTTGGCGAGACCATGATAATAATTCGTATAACACAATGCCCATGCTATTATTATGCTATTATATTTATTTTCTCGTTTATTTGGAAGAGCTTTAAGTAGGGTCACATTAACTCGTACATGAGGATCCGTTTGTTTGGGGTAATGGTCTGCGCTGGGCGCTGTGGATAAGCCGGCGATGATTGTAAAACTCTGTATAACTCGGCGACGTTTTGTCAAATTGCATTGAAAGCAGTTAACAACAAACTTTTCCGCGCGGTTGGTTACAAAGTCTTTATTACGGATCCCTGTTTGGTTATTATCGCGTAACTCCATTCGACTTCATTGTTCTTTGCGGTTTTGTGATAATACACTACACTACACCACTATATAATATACTATAACCTAATCTTATTGCAGGTGGGATGCACGGCTACCAGTACTGCGACAACGCCTGTCAGAACCCAGATCGTACACATGATCAATGCTGCGCATGTTACTCCAAGACATGTTGGGACATCGCTGAAAAGGACCCTTCAATTAAATGCGGGGTTACGCTTTCAGATTGTGACATAGAACTAGGATTACCAACAAAAAGTGTAGTGATTTGCAAGGTATTCGGTACACAAATAAGCGCCACTGTGTTATATCGATTGCAAAACAATACTGGTAGGTTATTGTTTCTGCCTGAAAATATGTGTGCAAAATCAAACAAATTAATACACATTGATATGTCGGAAAATGACCTAAGTGATATCGATGCTATACAATGCATGCACAATCTGGATTATTTAAATATGAGACATAACAGAATTAATCACATCGCCAACACAACGTTTAGCGACATGAGCTTCTTGCGTATTCTGGACCTCCATGGCAATCCCATTTTTACATTAGAGCCAAACACACTTAGTATAAAACATGGAAATAGTTTAAAGGTGACCATTTCTAGTATTAAGTTTGAAGGAATGCATTTAAGCAATCTGTATAGAATCGGAACCTACTGTCATCTAGATTTAACGAATTGCTCAATTACTTCAACACTCAGTGACAACTTTGTGCTTAACGAAAGCACTGTTTATGGACCAGGCAACTGGCTCTTATATAAATTAAATGCTACAGAATTGACAATAACGAATTACACAGCAGTGGGCGTATCCGATATTACGAATTTAGGGGAAATGTTTCCTGGTCAAATTTATAGCGAGAACTCTGGATATAAATGTGATTGTTTATTGGTTCCCATTTTGAAATTTGCGAGGGATTGGTTTATTGTAAACAGAGATCTGTACAATAGTAATAATTTTTGTGAGGAACCGGCCCATCTTAAGGGCACCCTATTGTATCCATTTGTGCAAAGTGGAGACTTTAGCCAATTGACGTGCAACCTGTTAGCATGCCCTAACCCACCAGATCTAAACTGCGATACTGAAATTTGTAAAGGTCGCCCTGTATGCATATGTACTGATAACCAGGTACTGTCCACAGTTGTTGTAAATTGCTCAAATCTTAAAGAAATGCCAGCGTTTGTACCATATGGATATTGGGCAAACTCAAATATCGAGCTCACCATTGTAAACGGGAACATGAAGTTAGCAAATTCCAACGACTACCTCAGACGATTAACCAAGCTGTCCTTTGTAAATACAACGGTCGTTGAAATGCACCCTTCGTTTTTTGGCGGTTTAAGATCAGATATTGAAATACAATTTAGCCCACAAGGCATTAAAGCAATACCGATCGAATTATACTCCCTGGATCCAAATAATTGAACTTTGGAACGAGTCCAGTGAAATGTGATTGTAGCAACCTTTGGGTTGGGGAATGGATTCGCAGCAGAGGTCGGGAGAATCACTTGTTTTGTGAAACGGAAAAAGGTGTGTATGATGCATTTCATGTCACTGAAAAACTGTTAAATTGTAGTAATGAAAAAGCTGCCATGTTAACCCGAATGGCGATGATTGCAACAGGGATAGTTTTGTGTTTTACGTTGTTAATCAGTATAGTTGCTTTCTACTACCGATATGAAATTTTTATATTGAAGCGCTCATTAATTAAGAATAAGACGTACACTGTACACACGTTTCATTTCGATGTATTTCTGTCGTATTCGTCAAACAGTGCGTATGTGAGCACACTAATAGAACATGAAGTTCGACCTATATTAAATCAATCAAACTATGCAGTGTTTTCAACGTTCTTTAATCTTTCGTATGGTGATGACATGGAATTGTCGATTCTGAACGCAATTGATGTAAGTAGGACTTTTTTAGTTTTTGTTTGCGATGAGTATCAAACCGACCTACGGTCCGTCATAGAGTTCAATGGTATTTGGACATGCTTCAAAAATCATCCTGAAAGACAGATCATCAATGTTAATGTGAACTCATACGAGTCCAACCGTATGCATGATCGAAGAATCAAAGCCTTCGTGAGACTTAGTCTTGACATCAATTTCACAGAACGTAACAGCAAACTTGTACAACGACTGCGGTCTCGAATTGGTAAACGTTATTGCAAAGCAGCAAGCTCTGTGCGTTTAGATCTAAAACCTGATAACGTCGGTATAAAAGTTACGCGGAAAGCTGGAATTTATGTCAAAGAATTGTCAGACATGGGTATGAACTTACCAGGTACATCCACAGCGTAATCAGATAGTGTGACTCTCTCTTTTGAATCAAAGATTTTGCATATTCACAATAAGCTGCTTTGTGATGATTTTGAATGCCTTAGACCAATCTAACTGACTTGATAGCGCATACCTACTTAGTAATTTGTTATATATGTTTATGCTTCATTTGTCATCAAATATGATTAAACGATATTATTGACATTGATTGAAATATAAAAGCCCTAGATCGTATTTTGTACTATGGTTCATTCAATTTGTTAATATATTTGAAGGTACCAAGACTGATAAGACTTTATATATTTCTATATTGCAATGAACAATTGCTATTTTTAAACGATCTTCATATTCATGCATATTTTCAAATTAATCTTGATATGCAAGAAGTTGTAAATGAGAAACGATTATAATGACCACAGCCGTTTCAATAAGGATTTTTTTTAAAACATATCATTTATCATGGTCTTCGTAACGATTTTGAGTATACCAAAACCTACGAACATAGCTGTTTAATATGCCTTGAACACAGGAATATAATATTAGACCCATCAAGTGTGTCTTCTTGTTCAAAAACGAGTTGGCAGATATGTTTTACTGTCAATTGTTTTTTTATTGTAAAAATAATTCTTATAAAAATGATATTTTCGCTTGAACTGAAACCGCATGTTTATAAAAATGCATTTTATATGAATAACTATACACTGCGAATTTTCCGTTGCTCTAAGCAAATGATTCTTCTATTTGTTTATTCACTTGATCAGTAAATAATTGTTCACATGCGCCAAGTTTAGGAATAGGCTTCGTCGATAATCAATTGTACATTAAGTAATGCATGCTTATACTCCTCCATAATTTACAAACATCTTTGTAATAGTATCAATAAGATCACTTGTTTTGTTAATAATGATATGGCAAAGAATTGGTTTATATAGTTGATAAATATCTGTGGTTTTGTTCTGTGTATGTCCGAGTATTATTTCTGATCTTGCATTGTATTAGCTGACATGTATACAACATAATTTATTGGAGGTTTTGCGATTATAAGGTTTTTGTAATTATTACATTTAGAAGATATATATGCTGTACATAAAAATAAACATGTGTGAATTTGCTATATAGTTGTAGTGCTTCAAGTAATTGTGGTAATACAATGATTGACAGTATCTGTTTGATAAGAAACATGTTATGACATTGAGCTGCTAACACTTGTTTCGAAGCAGTTATTCAAAAGTTCTCTTTAGTGCAGTGATTTTTTTTTGCTTTATATTTTACAGCCTGTGCCTTTTGGATTGGAAAAAATAGCGCGATAAACAATGAAATTGTGAAAATGCAACAGTATTAATACGATTATAAATAACAGTAATCCAACTGTTTATAAGTGCATTTTTAACTGCAATTTTAAATTTATACTTTGAAGTGCTACGGAATTGTATTGATGTATAATAAACTAAATAAACCAATTATTGATTTTTTTTAATAGTTTAGCTTTTTTGGGGGAAATTTTGGTCAGATTTAGGTGAAAAAAATGTAACTTTTTGCCTGTGGGGCAAAACAAATGCTGTAGTGGCTCACATTTAATGAACCACTGGTGTTAATGTATGTCATGAACTCAGTGTATATTAGTATGGAAATATTTATATTAAGATAGGGTGTGAAATTATGCTATTTTTATCACATCTAGATGGATGATACAGTATCATATACAGTAAACAGTTGATTTGTAAATAACTTTATCATTAACTTTAATTACAATATTCCATGGTCTTGATTTAATTGATTTAAAATTGAAACTATTTCAAGGTCATTACTGGTGATAAGTGTCGTTATGTCACCTTTTCAACCAATTTTAAGATGTTCTGAAATGTTGATATCAGTTTGATTTGGATGCGGGTTGATCACGTAGTAGAAGAAATATATCTCAATTGGCTGATATCAAAACCAGTGCTGTTTTTAATGTATTCATTAAGTGCTACCTGTTGATGATGCGCGCATGTGTGTTTATTTGGTGCATGGTTATTATTAAATCAAATAAAGAGAAAACTTCGTATAGTTGTGTTTTTTAACCAACATTTACATGATTTCATCTTCACCCAAGACCTGTATTGAATTTCCAAGACTGTGCATTTATGTCCCTGAAATGTTCAGATCTTCAGCTTGGTAATGCAAGTAAGTAACTGAACAAAACTGACTCATGACGTTTTTCTAAGAACGCTCCCCTCTGTACCTCTGTACATGTATTCTTGGACTAGATTCAGATAAAGAAAGGTTTGTTAATATTTGTCAATTTAGGATTAAGTTGTACAAATATATGGCTTTATTCTTCTGTGGTTAACAGTAGCACACATTCGCAAACGCCATTAAGATACTAGCTTATGAAGGGTTATTGAGTTGTACACGTATATATGGGTTCATATTGCTTTGGTAAATAATAGCACATGTTTTCAAAATCCAATCTATTGACTTCAGAGAGAGGCAGTGTGATCATTATTCATGTACTGAAAAATTATGAATTGTATTTGACCCAGTGATATTCTTTCATGTGACTTGTGTAACCAGGGTAGATATCGCTTTAGTTGTAACTTTGTATTATAACTGTGTCAAAGTATGATTTTATCTTACTACTTGATCAAATTATACATTATCTTGAAGTGAAAACCAGTGTACCTTTCTGATTAAGAATTAATACTGTGTGCTATTAACTCACTAGTCAAACATTTAAGAATCATGAAGATCAAATTGCGTCATTAAGTGCATTTACAACAAATGAGTAAACAACCAAATGCATCTTATAATCTTCGCATGGCTTGTAGATGGTTCCTCAGACAAAATCTTTAAAAAGCAAAACAAGATACCATTATGATATATAAACATTTTATTAATAATTGTATTCATGAATTATCAATTCATACTCCGTAAAGTACATATTAAAATCATATGCATAACAAAATGCATTACAACCTGAAAGAACCTCGACACAATAATATGTAAATTAACAAATACTGAATAAATCACAAAGAATTAGAGAGAAAAAAATCTGATTAATTGCACCCTAAAATTACAATCATGTACATCTTGGCTAAATCATAAAGGTCGATGCCGTCTGTATATATAAGTCTTAGAATGAGCTAGGAAAATGGAGGTCAGTTTAAACATGATTGTCTTGCTTTTAACTCCGCTTCAATTATGAATCATGACAAAAGCTAGCAGAACCATAATGATCATAAAACATGCATGTATTCGTGAAAAATGCCCAATACAAAATACTTATCATCATATAATAATGCTGAATGAAAAACTGTAACATTAGTTAAGTAATTAGTAAACTAAAAAGCAAAACCTTTTTTAAATCACCCTTCAGGTTTGCAAACATTCCTAACAATTTTGAACAAGTTGGACATGAACATAATATTAATATGAACTTACACCCAATAGTTCAATGGTTTTTGCATACAACAGCATTATTTTCTGCTTTAACAATAGTAAGTTCATGTTTGACCAACAATTCATTAATATGCTGTTACAATTATATAAAAACTTAAAAATGCTCATACAAGTTGTTTTTTTCTTTTATAGTGCCGTTTGGGCAACAATTTGAAATCACTTAATTTCTCTTCACCGGTGTTTTACAACTGTGCTGGCACGCTCGCCTGAAAAAGATTTTACAACTGTGCTGGCATCCTTGCCTGAAAAAACAACAAACATAATTGTTTTGTATAAAATTGATTCTAAACGAAGAACTGTCAATAATACCATAGTATCAGAACGGCGCATATGTATATGTATTAAAAAAGTTATTTATATAGTTCCATTAATTTGGCCATTACATTTCGTTTTATGATTAAATTCTACAGTTTTAATTCAGTTTGTTTAATATATTAAAATATAAATGAGTAAGAGTAAGGAAACCTTGTATAGTGCAAAATGCATCACAGAAAAAAATACCATTAGAAAGTTGTAGTTTTTTAAGTATATATGTATCTCATATTTGTTTATGTCTTCATTTGTGTAAGCATTCCACATGGACCCAGTCATTTGAAAACAGCAATTATCATAACCATAACTGATCGTTGTATAACAAGCACATACAAAAATGAGCGTAGCCTGCTAATTCCACCCTTATAATACACCACAGAAGTGTTCTTAGTATAACCATAGCACTTCATAAACTAGCAAAACAAACAACTGTTCAAGCTAAATTATTTATCAACAAGCATTTACTGTAGCTGACAACACGTATGGCAAAAGCTGACTGTTCTAATTAGATAACCTTGATTTACTTCAAATTTAATATTATCTATACAATAGTTTACTAAATGTTGAAGTTCCTGTACACTTGATGAACAGTATTGCGTAAGATAAATCTTAGTTAATTTGTAGAAAAGTGTAATCAATTGTAATCAAAAGTAATTCAAGATAAATCAAATTTGTTTTATAAGCAGGAGAGGTTTTATAATCAATAGAGAAATTTCGGCAAAAGTGCACGTGAAAGGCATGGGTTTATAGTCTGATTATGATACTTATGATATCTTCACCCAATCCCCCCCNGATCACTAGCCACGGCACATTGGCTTATTTCCCTCACATGTACCCATTTATACTCCTGGATGGAGAGGAGCAAGCGTGAGATTATTTTTTGGCTCGGGAAAATTCTGTAGTCCTAGCGGGATTCTTTGATTTGTTTAATGGTATTATGCCGCCCATTAATCCAATGCAACGCTCACTGATTAATTGATAAGCGTACATAGATCCACAACTTACTGAACCCTGAAGCTTAACTAAGCTTCAATCTACATGTGGACAAAAGTGGAAAAAGAAATACATAATTTTCAAAAAGTAATTGGACATTCACAATTTTTGAAGTGGTATATTTAAGTCTCTTTTACTAAATCCTGCTGTTCTTTTGCTGATATAATCATGTTTTAAGACTTCTTAAGTTAAACATTGTCTTCTGAAACGAACAACTGTCCTGTTATTAGATGCCTATTGTCAGCATATTGAAAATGAAAGAGTAGTATTGAAATCGGAGATGGGGAACAGGCATTCTGAGCAACATGTCCTCTCAAAATGGCAAACATGCAAGACATGTTATTTTTAAAATTGCTAGTTGTATGAAGTTTCAGTCTGCACAAACTGCTCCATGCCCATATTATGACCTTTCAGTGTGACCTTAACGTTTAAGCTAGTGATATACCTCTTGCTAGACACGCGATCTCCAGTACTCAACGTTGTAAACATATTTCGATAAGTCAATGTAAAATTGACAAATGAAAGATAGTTACTGCCCAGATAACCTGCATCATGTCGTATTTGACATTTAACCTTAAGTATTAACTTGACCTTTGAGCTATGGACACATGTCTTGCGTGCGACACACTATCCAAGTAATTTAAAATTGTCCAATTAATCACGAATTTACAGTCTGGACAACCTATATCATGCCCAATTTTACAATTGACCTGTGTAAATTTGACCTTTGAGATATAGGTCTTTCATCCAACACGGCATTTTCACATGGTGAACATTTGTGGAATATAAGATAAATTATGTAATTTCAGTTCTAAAAAGATGAAATATGTCCAAATTTTATATCTTAGTATGACCTTGACCTTTGAGCTAGGGCCAATGGACTTACACACGACATGCTGTCTCCGCATGGTAATTTTATGTGGTAAGTATGTTCTAACATTGCATTATCAAGCTGACAGCAAGCGGGCTAAACAAAAATCATATGCAAGTTAAATCAGGTATGGAAATGAGATGGGTCTTCAAGGTTAACAATGCATCCCCCAAAAATTCCCTACTTTCCATAAGTCTTAAATGTTTAATGAAAAGGAAACGAAAATATATTGGTACTATTTGGTTAAAACTTTAAAGACTGGGTTTCTTATGGAAGCTTAAAGTGTTAGAAATAAATCATAGTGAAATCATTGCATTCTTTGTATTTCTGAACATTAATTATTTTCAGAATGAACAAATTTCACCTTCTAAAGGCCAAAATTGCCGATCTGGCAATGGCTAAGATAGCTACAGTTACGGAAAACACAACTGAAAAGCTGTACAAAAAAAAGGTAAATATACCTGTTTCTTTGACTTAAGCTTGTCAATCTTCTCCTGAATCATTTGTCCGTAAACTGGGTCAGCGCGGGCAAAATTGCCGATGGCTCGTTTCTGGATGAACTCTTGTGCCCCAATCAGGTGACCCGCAATGTTGGATGTAAGATTCTCGCGGAAAGCTGGCGACAGGACCTGGAGAAATGAAGGCCAAGTCAAATTAAAGAAAAGCTATAGAAAACATTAGAAGCCGCATTTATTGCCAAATTTTAATTGAACTTGGTCAAAACATTTATCCCGATTATATACTGCCAAGTTCGAAACTGTGTCATGTGGGGTCAAAAACTAGGTCACTAATTAAGTTAAATTTAATGATTGTGGAAAATAAAGAGGCCACATCCATTGCCACATTTATTACCCAATCTTCCTGAAACATGGTCTGAACATTTGTCACAATGATATATCGGCTGCGTTTGATTTTAGGTAGCACAGGATAAAAACTAGGTCTCAGGGTCAAAAAAAGAAAGAAAAATCTTGTGAACAAACTAGATACCACACATATTGGGCCCAATCTTCGTGAAATTTATTCAAAACATTTGTCGCAATATTTCGGCTTAGTTTCAAACAGAGTCAATATGGTACAAGAACTGGGTCAAACGAAAGATTTGGTTCCTGTCCATTTCAAAATATTGCCGCCATGATGCAGGGTGTAATCAACATGCGGATATAGTTTCAGGATGATACATTAGGGTCTTTTGCCCTCTTATTGAATATTCTGCTTTATATTTTTGTTAACCAGCATGACACTAGCCAATTTGTTAGCTATTTGTTGAGCCTTTGTCTGATCGTTGACGCATCATTTGTGTCAAACAACTTGAAAATAATAAACGTTTTTGTTCGGATATTAACATCAATAGACAAAGGTCAAAGTTGAAAAGTGACCAGTAAATACTACAAATAAAGCAATTGATCAAGTAATGTATTGGGCACATGTATTAACTGATCATGAAGACCCAAAACAACTAGACAGTATGCTGACCTTGTTAAAGAATGTGCCCACTTGCGTGAAGTTGTCATCATCTGCTGTGTTATAGCGGCCGACCTGACCATTGGAATACTTGTCCATATGCTCGATCCATTGCTTGTCATCCACTGGTCCACTGAAACTGTTTGGGAAGTAGTTGGGTGCTCCTCCTGAAAAACAGTTTTTTTTGGTAAATAATTATCCAATAGTGGTTTTGAGGAAACAAATATTTTAATCAACATTAACTGATTGAGAGTAGGCAGACTATTTAACAGTGTTATTATATTTGTTTGATCACAAATTCTCTGCGTTTATCACCTACAGACATGTGCAGATATATATTTATCACTATTATAAAACTATTCATTTTATAAAAAAAAACTGTTTGTTCTTATAGTGAATGTACTATCAATACACAGTACATAACATACCTGTCCGATACACCAAGAAGGTCAACAAGAAAGCAACACAATTGAGTCTACTTTAAAGAGCCATTTTATTTTGAGTTTTCGCCAACAGTTTAACAGCCGATGTTGTTACAAATATTATATTACCAATATGATATACAAGTTTGTTATATAAAAGAATTTAGTGAACATAACAAAATGCTTTTGCCTTATAACATATACATGTAGAATAGACAATAAATATAATAACTTTCATTTCTAAATTTGATTAATAAGGTTTCACTAACTATGTTTCTGTAACATGACTTCCAGCGAACACAATTTAACTCACCCTGGTTATCAGTGACAGTCTGGGGTCCATCTCGCTGGTAGTTCCTAAGGCGAGCGTTGTAAGGGCAGTTGACCGGAATCTGCAGGTAGTTCGTTCCCAGACGGTGTCGATGGGTGTCCGAATAGGAAAACAGGCGACCCTAAGGTGCAGAAAAATATCCTAGTCATAGTTCACTAAAATATTAATTCCTATTTTGAATATTTTATTTACTTTCACATTGAATACTCATGTTTTTCAAGAATGAAACTTAGAACCCAAGTTTATCATTGAACTCTTAGATGGCAGCCACAATATGTGTTTTTTTTACACAATTCTCCTACAACCGTATGGCATTTTCATTACATAAAGCAGACTAAATTTTATGTGTGCCAGTATAAGTACATAGTTCGGCTTTGATAGCAGGAGAGATCGGGCTTATGTTCGTTAAGTAAGTTGACCTCGGAGGTCCCATCGATATTCGTTAGACTGACTAAAATATTTTATGAACTTGAAAGTTAATAAATGTATCATGTCGATTAGAATATGTTGTGGACTTGGAAAGCGTCGTGTTAAATAGCAGAATAAATTGCAATGAACAGTACTTCGAGTTGTGCGCGTCAGTATTCCACCGAACTATGTAACACATCATGTTTTATTATTGGACTTATTTCGTAAAGTTAGGGGACATCTCCTACAGAGGTCCCATCGTTATTCGTTAGACTGACTAGAATATTTGATGAACTTGAAAGTTACTGTATGTATCCTGTTGATAAGAATATTTTGTGGACTTGGAAAGCGTCGATTTAAATAGCAGAACAAATTGCAATGAACAGTACTTTGAGTCTTGTGCGTCATTATTCCAATGAACTACGTTGCATGGTCTCTACCCCAGAAATCACGTTAGACCTGGTCTTACCTGCAGCATCTTGTCAGGGCTTGCCTCCACACCGGGAATCATGTGGGCCGGACTGAAGGCAACCTGCTCCACCTCAGCAAAGTAGTTCTTGGGGTTGCGGTTAAGCACCATACGGCCAACAGGGATAAGCGGAAACTCCGCTTGGGGCCAGATCTGTTAATAAAAGCAGTAGTGTTTAAGACCATTCTTGTTAAATGATTTTAAAATAATGGTGTAACTTCTTTTTAGATTTTCATTATCACAAGCATCATAGGAATAACCACTATAAGCAAGCTCCTTCTGATCACTACCACCACGAAAACCACGACTATCCCCTTACAACAAAAAAAACCCACCATCACTGACTAATTATAATCATCATCATCGTCAAATTAATTTCATTTTTCCAAATGACTGGGAATAATAAAACTGTACAACTTATTACGCACATTATCTCATAATTTATCAACCCATATTTTTAATCAAAATTTCGTTAAAATCACTTGTGCGGTGCATTTTACTTTAAGATGATATTTCCTTACCTTGGTAAGATCGAAGGGGTTCCAGCGGAACTTCTCCGCCTCCTCGTAGGTCATGACCTGGATCTTAAGGCTCCACGAAGGGTAATTGCCCTCGGCGATGGAATTGTAGAGGTCGCGCATAGCGTAGTCGGGGTCACTGCCTGAAAGCTCCCCAGCCTTGTCAGCGGACAGGTTCTTGATACCCTGGTCACTCTTTAATAAAGAAATAGCAAAATATGCAAAAGGAATGAGGATTGACATGTTAGTGTTTGTAGGGTAACAGTATTCTAAACTTCATACCCAAACATCAAATACATATCCCAGCATTTTTCGGTTTAACGATCGCATCTAAATATAAGACGCATTCCCTATTTTTGCGTTTTTTGCATTGTGTCCACATATAAGACGCATCGGCGTATACAACACACATATACCATCATAAAATTTTCCGAAGAATGCATGTACGCATTTTTATCCATGATATGTTTTATGCTCTTGTATCTTGGATTTCAGATCGAAGATGCCTTGTCAAAGTGATTGCTGTTTTTTTGTTATCTAACATTTTTCATAGCTATGCATATTTTCTAGAAGACGATTATATTTATAAGAACGTATTGATTTAAACAACATTCAGAACAATGTATCATCAGTTATTATGAATAATATCGGCAGAGTTGCATTCGCACATTTTAATACCGTTTTCCAAAACATCGCAGTATACACAATAGGTCAGATGACCTGGTAAGTGTGTTTTCACTACGCCCAACACTAAATCCAACTTTGCCCGGATGTTCTATTCAATTTGAATACAGTTCAATACCTGTTTCAAGAATGAGTCGACCCGACTAAAAGACCGTAACGATAAAGATTCGGCGTGTTTGATTTGAAATTAATTTATAGGAAATGCCAATTCAAAATTATTTGCCATATTATTTTGTCAAAAGAACTACTGAAAGTTTTAACCGAAATGAAAAGAAATCAATGTTCTCTGCGCTACAAAGTTTTTTATGCAAAAATCAATTTACCCGCGCTTTCCATGTGGATGACGTGACGTTGTGCATGTGCAGCATAATTTTCACGCGCTTTTTATCTGGACAAAGGATCATCAAGAAATACATGAGGACTGTTTATGTGAAGCTAGAATGTGTTAACGTCGCGTTAACATTAAATTTCGGGAGTGTGTTTTCGGATTACAAATTAAATTATTCTCATTTGAGAATTCAACAAAACATTGTGTGTAATGAATTCAATGATAATTTGATAAAACGCTTTCCGTGTGGAAATTAATGTTTTGACAATTTATGCATGAAAAGCACACTTTCCACGACGATTGCAACCGGTTCGCATAATCATTCTCTAAAGTAACTGGCCGCCATTGCCTCGTGGAGGAGTTCACCGAAGGGACTGATTAGTATGGCAGATAGAACAAAGCCAACAATTTTTTTTTCCCGTAACATCATTTGTCCCCACATTCAAATGACCCTTCCACACTTTCTCTAAGGGCTGAAAAAAACAAACGATAACACCTCACTTTTCAGTTAACTTGCAGTACACCCTTAACCAACCCAGGGGGGGGGGGGCAGAAAAACTCAACAAATAACGTTTTACCTTAAAGTGGAACTTGCAATACACGGCTTCACCGTCCTTGTTGACTAGCTTGAACGTGTGGCTTCCGTAGCCGTTCATCTGGCGGTAACCGTCTGGTGTGCCCCGGTCTGAGAAGAGGAATGAGACCTGGTGGGTCGTCTCCGGCCGCAGGCTGATGAAGTCCCAGAACATATCGGGGTCCTGAAATATGATATGGGTCTTCCTTTCGTGAAGACTGACCAGCAGACATAATTATATGATCCTAATTTAATAATTCCCTACAAATGTTGTGGAAATGGTTTCATGTTACAAGCTCCGGTGATATTCACCTCTGATAGACTGCAAAATTGAAAGGTGTATTCTTTACTTACAAATAACAATTATACCAATCTAGATGATCATAGTTCCCTAGATACCATTTAGAAAAGAATTTTGAGCTTTGACTTGTTGACCAAAAAATCAAAAAAGGCATTTTTCAGTCCTCCAAGCTCAGCAACAAGCAGCCTAAATATATTGTGTGGAAACTAAAAACCCCCATTTCTTCAAAGGGGGAATACTTAATTCATGTCTCATCATATAATATTACATTTGATGACGATGCGCACCAAATACATAACAAGCAGGATTCTGGATGTTAAAAAAGGACAATAATATTGTTTAAACCACTAACAAACATAATACTAATGACACAAAATCCATTAACTTATTTACACAATTATTAAAAGCATTTTTTCATGATTACATTCAGGTTTCAAATGTGCATAAATTTCAATGTTAACAAATTAAAAGGTCACCATTCAGTGAACATCATTGGGTATTTTACTACTGTACTTAAATGGTCTGGAGCTTTTCCCTTGTAAATGCCAAAGTAAAGGAACATAAGTCTTGCGTTTCCACAAAGTACAACTTAATTTTGCAGTTAAAAATCCTTAGGATCAATATGTCCCATAAATAAAGGGCATGTAGAAAATACAAAGGAAATAAAGGGAATTAATGAAAAACATTAATCATAGATGTTGGTAATAACATTTATGCTTTGTTTAACATGGCATAATGTGCTGAATGTTCAGTCTGATATATGAATTAAGACAATCAAGTTTAATATGCATAAGATGTACCAGGGGTAACACTGACCTTCAGGTGAGTCTGTGGATTCCTCTTCTGAGTATGAATGAAGCTTGGGAACTGAAATACAACAACAACAGTATCGGTGAGTGGAAACTATAAGAAACTAACAAAAGCTGTCAGAGGACAGCGTGTTCGCCATTTCTTGAGCATGTTCTTGTCAAAGTTTCTTGCTTTATTTTCTTAAACAAACTTTCTGTATAGTAAGAGCCTAACAGCTCTATGAGTTGAAATATAATGTTACAAACACTTGTATTTTAAATTTTAAAGCATTTGTTGTAAGCAAAAAAACACACAATGTCCCAGCTTTTGACAAAATGACACGTGTTATCCCAATACAAAGAGTCCCAGCCCCATTCCCAAAAGGGTTTAAAAAAACACTGCCATTCCTACCAAGAACGGGTCTCGGATGAAGAAAATGGGTGTATTATTGCCCACAATGTCCCAGTTCCCCTCCTCGGTGTACATCTTCACTGCGAACCCTCGAGGGTCACGAGCTGTGTCCGCAGAGCCTGACTCTCCTCCTGTTACCATGACAACAATATGTTACTGATCTAGAAATCATGCAGGGATTTCAATAGATTTTAAACCAGGAGTCAATGACCCCTGGACTGAAATTTTGAAAATGGTCGGGTCAAAACTTAATCATTTTCAATGTGTTCGCTTCAAATTGCAGTATTCTGCGTCTATTGAAATCCCTGTGACATGTATTCATGTGTAGCAAGTATTAAGAACAATGTGAAAGTAAATAAAAAAAGATTGAATTCAAATTTGTATACACTGTTTTGTTCTGGCAGTATTATGCATCAGATTCTATTGAAATAATAACAACCATAATAAAAACAATAATACAAATTATCATAATGATTATAATGATGATGATGACTTTTTGTTTTGTAACCTTCCAGTTCAAACAACATAAACACCATGCTGATTACAATAAAGCACACCAAAAAGTGTTTTCCTCAGATCTTTTTTACAAGAAATGGTGCTGATCTTAAATGAAAAGTAGTCATGCACATATATCCATACACCATTGGTTTATACTTACATTGAATTGTTAGGTCTTATTTCAACTTACCGACAGTAGAAAATCGAACTGCCAATGGTGTCTTCTTGCCAACAAACTCAAATGGCTTGAGTTTTGTGTACTTTGTGACATCATGCGTGCACTCAAAGTATCCAAAAGCGCCTGAAAGATTCATGAACATTTTATTTACAGGGAAAAATTACAGAACACCAATCAATTAAAGATTTTCAAATGAAAAGTGGGTGTTGTTTCCTGACAGTTTGATCATGTTTGTAACAAGGGCTGTTTGTAAAACATGCATGCCCCCTATATGAGCTATAAGTTGTAGTAGCAGCCATTGTGTAAATAGGTTTTTGGTGGTGGTGGTGGTGGTGGTGGTGGTGGTGGTGGTGGTGCAACCTTAATTTCATTTTTGCATGAGGTTTATTGATACAATGCATTACAAAAATGCAGTTAGCCTTACATTTGGTAATTTTTTTAAATAAATTACAAGGGAGGCAAATGCTGTAACAAAAAGAACATGCATAAACGGTAGTTGTTTCCCTTGTTTGAACCATGCTAAATCCTTAAAATGCCTATTTCCGTTTCCAGTAACTGTGATCTTGACCTGTGACCTTGACCTTTGACCAAGTGACCTCAAAATCAATAGGGGTCATCTGCGAGTCATGATCAATGTTCCTATGAACTTTCATGATCCAAGGCCCAAGCGTTCTTGAGTTATCATCCGGAAACCATCTGGTGGACCGACCGACCGACCGACAGACCGACCGACAGACCGACCGACATGAGCAAAGCAATATACCCCCTCTTCTTCGAAGGGGGGCATAATAAATCTGTACTATTTATTTGTAGTATATTGTGATGGTCACATCGTATGGAAAGTTTCCAATCAATCAATACTACCAGTATTTAAAGTATACCATTGTAAAATCTTATGGTGAATATTCAATATTTGAATTTTTCATTTTTATTTTAGAGATAATCAAATGCTAATGGCCTGCTGGAATAATTGTTATCATGACAACAAATGAATATTTTGTGATAAATAGTTTAAGCTTCACATAAGCATATTGTTAAATAGGAATGTAAATTTAATAGTCACAAGTGTTAAGATAAAGAAAAAAAAAATAAACACTTAAGGCATCATTTTAATAAAGGGACAATGTTTAAAAGAAAAAGAAATCAAAGCAATGCACAACCTTGGAATGTATAAGACGTAAAATCCTATATCTTGATGTTATATAAAGCGTAACCCAGTTGCATAAGCATGTGATCAGCATGATTTGATAAGAATGAGGACATCAGCCTAAGTATGACCTTTTATCTTAAACTTTCTAGATCATACAAGCTCTTGCATATCATAGAAGATTAAGTCTGTGCATACAACCAATTGACTTTAAATAATCCAGCAGAGTCCACTTGTCATGCTTAATAGAGGTACTGTATAGAAAACCTATAAATTTAAAGGTTAACTCTTGTGCAGGAATAAATAGTATGTGTACAAATCAAACACAAAACACTGACTACGTGATTTACAAGTCAGTTACTCCTTTGTCACTAATAAATAAACCATAAAATGAACTATGTTATCAGTCAAATTATTGATATGATGAGTTTTCTCCACAACAATTTGCCCATGAGCCCTCAACTGACACATATATATATAAATCTGAGTAACAAATTCAGAACATTTTGTACGCCGGTACTTTGCTCTTTCACAAGCACATGGCCATATAAATCAACTTGTTCAAAAGCATCTACAGACAAGTGAAATTGTACTAGAATAAACTAAGTAGTTTATGTATAATGTAAATGAAGATACAAATAATTGCAATAAACAAATCTGAGACTTCACTATGCCTAGCTTTGCCCTTTCAGCCATCATAATTTGGCTGATTAGTTTAAACCTGTTTATTTTACCTTGATTGCACCAAAACCCTCAAGTTTATTGTAACACTCAAGTCTATTTCTTGAGTAGAACCAATACTAAGTGTCTTAAGAGAATATCTCAAGAATGTTCTCAGAGTGGGAATCAAACCAGGAACCTCCTGATCTATAGGCAGAAACAATATCAATCATGCAATCCAGTGCTCGAGCTAGGATTTGAAAAGNTTTTACAATGTGAATATATTCATAGTAAACATAATGTGTTTGTATGTCTCTCTGAAAATATTAACTAATATTTATTTGTGCTTCTAACACATAATCGTTTGAAAGGTATGCAGCAGGATGGCCTTGACCTGCAAACAAAACAAAAAATTAAGGGGCAGGGTGAGGCGCCCTTCCATTACGGCCTTGATGGAGCACTGCTGCAACCACAACCTCATAATGTGCCTGATTACCTGCCCCTTTTGCATGCACAACCCTCTCCGGTATCCTCTCCCTATTGAAGTGTGCCATCTCGTCAGTGAACACAAAATCCTGCATCAAAAGGGGCCCACGGGGCCCAACAGTCATGGAGGCTGTCTTGTTACCAACTGGGGAGCCTATACCGGTCGTCAGGGTGTCTGGGCTCTGAAGATACAGAGCAAAGAGCTAAAGCAGAATGGCCAGGGAGACCCCTTTCCATTTTTATGGCCCACCCTTTTTAAATATATCACACCCATTTTTGTTCTTTTTTCATTTGTCAATGTTTTTGAAAAATACACACACATTTTATTGGCCATTGACAATTTTATAAAGAAACATAAGGTTTACCTGATATTAACATTTAATCAGTTTTAGTAAAGAATATATGTAATGGAATATATAATGAAATTATGGATGATTGACTATGAGAACTAGGGTGGAAACAGCATTATTTATTCACTTACAATGTACAAAGTTTACCATCTGACAAAGGAGGTTGCAGTGCTCCTTTACATGCATTTTTTAGTCTGGCTATATCTCTAGATATAGCCAGCTTGATCATGTGGTTTTATTGTGCAGAACTGATGTTACTTGACCTGCATTTAATGATGATTCTTTAAATTAATGTGCAGTTAATGCACACAACTGGCTAGTCCAAATAATTAGACGTAAGCTACCCCGCTTACGTCGATGTATATCGACCTCATGTTTATAGGAGTAATAACTGGCATAATCAGGCCATGCACTGGACCATGATATAATAGGGGTGTAATTTGTGTGCATTGTCTACATCTGTGGATAATTAATTTTACTTAATAAAGGTGGAAAAGAAACACTGCTTGAGAACTACTAATAACGAATCAAAGGATAGATGCATGAGATCACATAAATTCAATTAATTTAGGTGCATAGCTCTAATTCATGTATGTTGGGTATCAACCGATTACCATGATCCATCACAAATGGTGCTAAATAACATAATGCCGTAACAATAAGGCAAAGATTGACCTCGAATTAACTAAATTGTGTAAGTTTAGTTACAATGTACTTAAGTCTAACATTTGGAGATATTAACTTAAGTTTAGATTAATTCTAAAAAATCTTCTAAATAACTGTACAGAAAATCTGTAGAAAATATTAATTTTACGCTTTCTAAATTAGTTAATAAAAAGACAAGTAGCATTTCATTTACAACCCATAGTATACAGGGTTCATTATTTAGAATTATGTCACAGAGTGACAGACACTGTCAAACGAAAATTCACGTCTGAAACCTCACAGTTGCATCAACACTCACCCCCTGGGTCCGTTTAAACTCTTCCATTTGGTTCGTAGCCTTGTCTCTGTCTGCCATGCTTATGTTTTGCCGATTGTCAATCCAAAACCACCCCAAAACTTGAAAAGTTATCTGGGTTATATAGACAAGTTTTATCAACCCGTAGCCTTGACCTTTTTTGTATAGCGCGTTTTTGACGACGCAAAATATTTTCAATATGGCAGAAAAAGTTGAAATTGGACGTCTTAATGGAAAAGTTGTTTGTTTGATATATTAACATGTTGGAAAATGCGAAGTCGTTGGATATTAATCCGACAAATTTAACAGACAATATGACAACGATCTTTAATGAAGTTCAGAATGTCCCACCCAATACGGGCTAGATTGCACTTATGTTTTGGCTACATTCAACCATATGGACAGGTCATTGATTTCACGTTGAGGCCTTCATTTGCTCATGTGGGGCTTAATACATCTGTTTATATTCGGTGACAGAATTAACATATTCGCAAATAAAATTATTCAAACGCCAATTATCATGGCTGGGTATCCATTCTAGATCGCATGATTGCACGAATCACGCTATTTTTCCAAAGATCGTCCACATTTGCAGCATGTGTGCGCGAAAATGCGCGCGTTACAGGAGTATTTTTTAAAGTTCAAAGCGAAATCGACTTTGCCGAAAATTTCGAGAGCCGATTTACGATCGTCTGTCAATAACATGTATCTATTTACTCAACTAAAGCCCTCCTAATTTCCTAAAGGCGGAGCATCATTGTGTTGGAAGATCCATATTGACCAATGAAAGCGCACGCTTTGAATGAACAACAGCACTCGTAGGCAGTAAATTCCTGCATTTAAATCATTCAGATGTCGCGCGACGTAATTGCCATAAGTGCGTGGTTTTGTGGCAGTTTGTTGGCTTTGTTATACCTACCATTCTAATCCTCGTGAAAATTGTGCATTTCATGCTTAATATTGTCAAACCATTTATTCGACACGTTAAGCATTTTAAAAAAGTATCGTTGAAATAATTACACACAACTGTAAACGTTTTGATTTATTCTCAAATGAGCATAATTTAATGTGTCATCCAAAAAACACTTCCGAATTTTAATATTAACGCGATGCTTAGAAATTTTACCTTCAAATTAACAGTGCTTGTGTATTTCGTGTTGATCCTTTGTCTCGATAAAAAGCGCGCGAAAATCATGCTGCATGTACAACGTTAATAATGTTAAGGGTAAAACCATTGAACATTTAAACTAAAATGAAAAAAAAAAATGGTATTCGATAATTGCCCCCCTGTTTCTGAAAAATCCCCCCTATTTTTCAAAGTAAGGTGGGAATTTCACCCCTACTTTTGGATTTCTAGAATAGACACTGGAATGAAAATGTATGTCTGTCAGGCACTCTCACTAAATTCATGTTAAATTAATTGGTAAAAAGATTTAAAAAAACACATGTTTAATATGTCAAAATATAGTTTAATTATAGTGTATTATTGGACTTTATAACAAAAAACTGTAAATAAATCGGCAATATTTTGGCTGTGTCAGAAATAAAGAAAGCTGAAGCTTCCTCTTAAATGGCCAAGCTGAAGACCTAAACATTTCAGGTACAGATATATGAGCATTTTTGAAAAATCAATGCAAATCTTGCATTTGTATAAACTCATGTAAATGTTGGTAAACAAAACACATCTCTTGGCAGATTTATTTTTATTTTATTCAATAATAACCATGCACCAAATTAACACTGATGCACACATAATCAACAGGTAGCATTAAATGTTTACATTAAAAACAGCACTCATTTTGATATCGACCAATTAATATATNCACTGCAATGGGTGTTTTGACAGGTTTTATAACCTCAGGTGGTATAATACACAGGATAATAGTATTGTTTGACTTGATTGGGCCATGAAATACAAATGCAGGTGCCGTTTATTTCTGTACGATACATTTTTCGATAGCAATTAGCGACCCCTAATGGCGCTATCATAAAAACACGACGGTGTGAATGCCTGATTAAATCAATAAGTTGCCGATAAATTGCTGATAAGGTGTCAAAAACAAGACTGGTGCACTTGAGTAGTAGAAGTGGGTTGTTAATTGGGGGCAATAAAGGGATTAGCGATGGTTGGTTTCAGCCAGACAGAGCTTGAATAGCGAATTTTATTGGGAACTTATAGACCTTACATCGTTTTTAATGAATGTCGGGACAAATCGTCTCATATCGGGATGCCAGGACAAAGGGCCCAAAAGCAGGACTGTCCCGCCAAGATCGGGACGTCTGACATGTATGAATTCATAGGACAGATGCATGAGAGCACATAAATTAATTTAATTTAAAAGCATTAGCTCTCGTTCATGTATGTTGGGTATCAACTGTCCGATAACCATGATCCATCTAAAATGGTGTTAAATAACATAAATTCTTAACAGTAAGGCAAAGATTGACCGCACATTAACTAAATTGTATAAGTTAAGTTACATAACGTCATAAGACAAACATTTGGAGATATTAACTTAAGTTTGGATTAATAAAAAAATCTTCAAATTTACTGTGCAGAAAAAAAATCAGAAAATATAAAAATTAAGGCTTTCTAAATTGGTAAATAAAAAAAGGTAAAAATCATTTCATTTACAACCCATATTACACAGGGTTCATTATTTAGAATTATGTCACAGACAGTGACACTGTCAAACGAAGTTTCAAACCGCACAGTTGCACCAATACTTACCCCCTGAGTCCGTTTAAACTCTTCCATTTGGTTCGTAGCCTTGTCTCTGTCTGCCATGCTTATGTTTTGCCGATTGTCAATCCAAAACCACCCCAAAACTTGAAAAGTTATCTGGGTTATATAGACAAGTTTTATCAACAAGTAGCCTTGACCTTTTTGTAGAACGCGTTTCTGACGGCGCAAAATATTTCAACGTGTCAGAAAAATGGAAATTGGACGTCTTGATGGAAAAGTGGCATCTATTACCGGTTTGTTAGATATATTAACATGTTGGCAAATGCAAAGTAATTGAATATTCATCCGAAAAAAGTCTAGTCGACAAATTTGACTTCAATATGAAAACGATCTGTAATGATTAGTTCAACCCAATTCGGGCTAGATTGCACTTATGTTTCGGCTACATTCAACCAATTATGGCCGGGTCATTGATTTCACTTCGAGGACTTTATTTGCTCATGTGGGGCTAACATCTGTTTACATTCGGTGACCATATAAACATATTTGCAAATAAAATTATGCAAACCTCAATTAGCATGTACGTCACAAAATTCATTTTGAAGTCAATCAATTGGATGTTTGCTTTTATACTTGTGTTTACCACAGAAATATAAGCCCATAATTGTACAACCCAATCCTTAATTGAAAAATATCTTCTAGACTATCAACAAACCTTTTGTTGTTACTCTAGTCCAAGAATACCTGTTATAATATAGAACAGCGGGCTGGGGGTCAATTTTGCTGTGTCAGAAATTAAGCTGAAGTTTCCTCTTTATGGGCAAGCTTAATACCTGTACATTTCATGTACAGAGGTGAGCATTTTTGAAAAATCGATGCAAGTCTTGCATTTGTATAAACACATGTAAATGCTGGTAAACAAAACACATCTCTTGGCAGATTTTATTTTATTCAATAATAACCATGCACCAAATTAACACGGATGCACACATAATCAACAGGTAGCATTAAATGTTTACATTAAAAACAGCACTCATTTTGATATCGACCAATTAATATATTGCTACTACTACATGTACATGATCATCCCCGCATCAAAATCACACTGATAAAACAATTTAAGAACATGTTAAAAATTGGTTGAACAAGAAGACAGAAATTATTTACATACAATACTGATCACAAGTAATGATCATGAACTAGTTTCAATAAGAATTAAATGATTTACATAAACGCTTATCATAAATAATGACCATGAACTTGGTTCAATAATGAACAAATGATTTACATAAACACTTATCATACATAATGACCATCGGATATTGCCATTAAAATCAATGATAAAGTTATTTACAAATCAATTGTTTACGATATATGTCTCTATAGTATATATCATAACATCTAGATATGATGAAGATAGGCTTATCTGCAACCTATCGTTATATAAATATTTCCATGCCAATGAGTTCATGACACACGTTTAACACCAGAGGATCATTAAATGGGAGCAAAGGAGAACAAGACTAGTATTTTTACTATATAGCAAATACACATATGTATATGTACAGCATATATAATAACCAAATTTAATAATTACATACAGAGCAAATATATCTCAATTCGCAAAATCTTCAATGTATACAATTTTATTTACATGTCAGCTAATAATTATGTTAGATAAAAAACAATACTCAAATATACACAGATTTCTTCAATAAAAAACCATGGATATTTATCAGCTATATAAACCAATTTTAAGCCATATCAGTATTAACAAAACAAACGTGATCTTGTTGATACTATTACAAGGATATTTGTAAATAATGATAATGGGGTGGGGGGTATAAGCTTGCATTACTGTACAAATGGATTGTCGATGCAGCCTATTCCTTAAATGGCGCATGTGAAACTTTATATTTTGAACAAGTTACTATACAATAAGACGAGTAATTCACTTAATACACTGGATAATTGGCAGTTAACAGTAATTGAAATGAAATGCAATTAAATGTATCAACTACAATGCAATCATAAAAAAGAACACAAATAAAAACCTGCATCAATAATTAATAATAATTTATGGTTTGCTACCAAAGTACCCTTTGTTTAACCATATCCAAGTAGTGAACTATATAGTATACACATAAAATGAACCATCAAATTCAATAAAGATATTTGTAAAAAAAATAATTATAATACTGAATATTTGTATGAATGATTTAAAAATAATGAGATAAAATAAACTTGTAACAAGTTTATAACACTTCATTGAATTAATCAAGTACATGAAAGTCATGTTAGCAAATGGGTCAAGATCGCCAGAAAACATGCATGCGATAAACATATGATTTGATGATAAAAATGACCAGCAAACAAATTTGTTTAAAGACAATCAACAGAATGCCAAGATGTGATTATTTGGATTGTGTTTTCTCCAAAAATATGTATGACTACCAAGATATTGATTGCTTTGAGCTAGTATACAAAAAAGGCCAAAAAGTACTCTTAAGTGAGATTACCTGAACAAAATCATTTATAAGAACACTTCCTGGGAAGACACAGTAGGGATCATACCAGGGACCAGGCAATCCCATGACTTACACCATTCCAATGGTGTTTAATTGAAATTTAGTTTTCCGCTAATTTCCATGAGGTGAAAATACATGGGGTTATGTGTTGTCTTCAAAATTAAGTTACTTGAAATCTTTTGTAAAAATGTTGTTTGTATGCAGGGATAAGTTTAGTTCCAAATAAGTTCTGTTACATCATCTCAAAATAAGACTTTTTCACCAGGTTAATGGGTCCTGAAGCATTTGTCCCTTTCATAGTGGTGCACATGACCACAAGTAGATGTCCATTACCAGTGAAGCCTCTGTCACTGTCATAGTAGACGATCATGAAGACTGAAGCCTCTCCCGTTTCCATAGCGGTGTAGCAGACTGCCTGACTACCCGCTCTACAGTGATTCTCTCATCCACATTGCTCGAGGCCTGGTAGTGACGCAACAGGTCCTGTATTGCCTGCTCCTCCATCTGGGGGAACAAAAAAAAACAATATTTAATTACAGTGAGTGATATAAGTGTTTATATCTAGGATATGTAAAGATAGAACTACTTTAATACTTAGCATACAATAAAAAATAACATGAAGTAATGCAATGACAGTATATTTATGAAAACATAACCAGTACTACAATACATCGGAAAATCACAACTTCTCATTTAAAACCTTTTAATAAGATACAAATTAAATGTAACTTTATGTCATATTCCGAAAATATGGTGAAAAGTGACAGAAGTTGCTCACTGGAACTTCAAACAGTTGGTCTATACCGCAATAACCAATACTTATATTTCTAAACTGTTTCCATTATACCTGAATAAGTGACAGTGGTTTATTTGAAGCCTTGGTCAATGTCTGAATCATCTCCTCCTCATCCTTCACTATTTCTGTGAAGCTGCACACCCTTGGGGGCGGGCTCTGGGCAGCCCCGCCCATCCAGACGTTTTCGGATGACTGGGGGCTGATTGGGCTTGAGACTAAGCCCCAGGGGGTGGGGATGGCCCCAGGGTTGATCTGGACCCTTGGGCTGGGCTTAGACTTTGGGTTCAGAGGCAGTCCCCAGCTGTTGAGCAATGACAAGAGATGTTTGGTATACAATGCAGTATATTGGTTGGCATTGTTCAAACATTAAGCAGTTTCAGATTGCAAAGATTACTTGGTAAACTAAAAAACCTGCATGTTTTAATTACCATAATTTATGTGACTTTCATATTTGTTTCACAGAAAAGATGTTTCACTTTAAAAAGATTGTAACAGTGTTAAGGATTAACTCTCTCGGTATTTTGTATTATACACTTCAAAGTAAGACATTTTTTTGTATCAAGTGCTTAAAAACTATAAATCCAACTCGAAATACACAATTGTTCTCTCTTTACCTAACAACTGGTCCCTGACTTTTGGAGGCAGATTTTGTGAGGCCAGTACTACTCTCCCCAGATAAAGGTGCCTTAGCCATGCTAACGGGTCTGTTTGCAGCAGCTATGTCAACTTTAGGAGGACCCCTGTGCGCCTTCTGGTCCTCCACCATTAGACTGCGGAAAGACTTCACTTCCTGGCTGGTTGAACCCCTGTGCAGATTGTATAGAATAGACTTAAGTCAAAATACTGACCTAAATGTTTTAGTATTTTCTCAATTTTCTAGATGAGTATAATCATCCTGCTCAATTTTGGTGTATATTTTGGGATGGAATATGTGCAAAGTATTATACCTAAGATTTGAGATACTTAGTGAGCTGACCAACATGCTCAAAACTCATCTGAGTTGAAACTCAAATCTCATCCTCTGAAATGACCTTGAGAATGTTCATGATAATTGGCCCATGAGGCATGTGCAATGTCTCATCTTTGGATGGAAACAGATACATACTTGGCATAATGTAATATTCAGTGTCAGTCAAACCATATTCTCAGAATGCATTGTCCTTATCAAATGCGTAAGAAGTAAGTATTCACTGTTTAGAAGAGTATAATATTTTTTTACAAACAGACTCATAAATTACCAAAGGTTTCCTACTGAACATGTTTTCTTACTAAGAATTTTTAGTTCCTGCAACTATCTGCCCAAATAAAAACAAAACAGGCCCCTTGTTGACACCTACCACGGGCTTTGAGGGGACCTTAACATATCCTTCGCCTCGGGTGACTGGGGCTCCAAGAAGGGTCCTTCAAGGGGGCTAGTGGGGCCTTGCTGTTTCTGCTGCTGCTGCTTCTTTACGTCTCTCCAAGAGAACTTGCCCTTCTTTCCACTGGGAACAATAGAGGGGCTGCCCTTCTTTCCACTGGGAACAATAGAGGGGCTTGATTGTTAATGATTGAAAACAAGCTTTCTGGAAATTTCACCTCAATACATCTTATTACAAGTAAAACAACTGGTTAGCAACTATTATGTTCTAAATTTTACATTTTTTAATTGTGAAAGTCAGATAACCANTGGTTAAAAAAAAAGAAATGTTTTTGGAAAGTGGGATTTTTGTTTAATTTTGGGGAAAAAGTATACTTATTGCCATTGGGAATAAGCCGAATTTCGGCTTTAAAATAGGGCCGAAAAAAACCTGGCAAGATCTTTAACCTTGGAGTCTTCACAGCAGACTGCAGTCTTGTCTCCTCCTCTTTCATGATGTCCCGCAGGCTGTGTCCACACATGTCTCTACCGGGGGAGTGAGGCAGAGGGCATTTGGGAGAGCTGGGGGCATTGTCACAGCAACTGCTCTTGCTGTTGTTGTTGTTGTTATTATTGATACCTTTTTCGGAGATGTCTTGCTAATAAACAATGCAGAAACTTACAGTATCCTCGATTTTCAGTGGAGCAGGTGTTTGCATTTAGTAAACCACTGGGACTAACTTGGTTTAATTCCATGTTTAACTCAAAATGGTTGTTTATTAAATTTAAAGAAAAGTTCTTAACCGAATGAGTCCCATATGAAGGGTTTAATGGTTTGTCAACAAATTTCCATCACATTAATAATTATCTACCGTTTTATATGAATAATGCGCTAAAATAAAACTAAAATAACTGTTCATATTGCATGGGGTTTAACTAAAAACTTTAAAAAGTTTTACTTACATCGTTGCTTAAATTCAATAACAAATCCTCAGCTATGACAGATATTCCTCTCTTTTCTGCCACATCTGAACACTCAGATACCCTTCTGGCAAGGCCTCTATCGGCGATTTCTGACTCCGACAAACGCTTCTGATCTTTTTCATTCTCCTCCATACCACTTTTAGTTCTTGACCTCTTTTTCTTGGCCTTTGCCTTTCTGTTTTCAAGTGAGGCCCCGAGAGGGTGAAAATCTGTACCATTCTGCATCTCTGAGGCCACATACTGCAGATATTCCCTACTTGGACCCTCGTCATATGGTGTGATCTGTCTTCTCGACATATTTGGAATCTGCGATTAGTAAATACGAGCCATTATTAATATGTGGATCAGAAAAAAAAGAAATAGGCATGTATCTTTGAAAGCCATATTAGCAGTCAAGCATTTACATTTTTGAGGTTAAAAGTGGAGTAAAAATTGTATTACCCCATCATGAGTCATGGAACTCATAAGGAACACAAGACACCACCAGGGCGGGGCCAATTTTAACCCCCAGGGGCATTATTTGAACAAACGTGGTAGAGGAACACAATATGATGTTTGCAGGGGTATAGTAAATAATTGGTGTTGTATACTCACAATGTTCCTGTAGTATGATGAAAGTTCTGCTATAACATCATCACTCAAAATATCCAGCAACCTACAAAAGCAAAGCAGTGAAGAATGAGACAAGTCATGCAAGCAACGACAAATGTGACATGTATAATCATACCAATAATGTCATTCATTTAATAATATCTGTCATACAATAACTGTTCAACAATTACATTCTTTTTGTCAGAGATACAAAAGGAAATTTATATGTTTTTTAATATATATTTATGTATATTCATGCATTCCATAAATAGATGTACAATTCCAAAAAATACCCTAGATACAACAAAAGCTTTGTCATAAATCTGAAAAATCTTCCGAAATTTCAGCTATGTTTAAGGGCAAATATCTCAGGAGTGTGTGGATCACTGTGGATGGAAAAAGTGTCTTGCACATTTTCAATTTAAGGTTAAGACATATTTAAAGTTAAAATTTAGTCGTTTTGAGAAAGTAGTTTGCTCTACAAACTTGAAAATCACTTTCTTACCTCCCTTCCAGAAGAGCGGCCAAGTTGAGGACTATAAATTGGTGGCATGTAGCCTTCAACTGGTCTGCATTGTACTTGCTGGAGAACTCCAGTAACTCTCCCGCGTTCTTCAGTGTTACTATGAAAGAAAAACAGAATATTTTTGTATTCCTAGCCAAGACTTTAAAACCTGCAGTTGAATTTAAAGCTTTAAGCATGAATACATTAAAAAAGTTTACTGTGAACATATAATTAATAATACCTTTAATCTCCACAAATATTTAGGAAGCATAATAAACTCAACTCTTGTAAATACCCTTTGAAAAATGAAGAACTATTAAGCAAGAGCTGGAGTAGGAAACTACTACAACACATAATACTACATGAAATAGGTCCTGCCACTGTAAGTGTCGAATATTCTATTGTTCATTATCCCTTTATACCAACTGCTGTTATCCAAGACTGGCGCATGAATCTTTTCCTTTAAATAAACTAGCAAAATGAATGTTTGTTATTGAGACACACTCTAAATAATATTAAACTCTATATTGAATCCTACCCAGGGTGGCAATGGAAGCCTCACACATTTCTTTCAGTCTTGATACCAGCATCTGGTCAGCTACCACTAGCACATTGCACAACAGTTCCACATTCTGGGTGCCTTAAACATTTATATTTCAAGAACTTGTTATCATAAATAAACCAACATCTAAAAAAATTAAAGTCTCAGATTTCGATGGGCACAAGTGACCCAGATTGGAAAATGGCCTAGATATTGTCAAACTAAAAATGCTTCCCAAGTTTCATCAACATTAAGTCGTAAATGTGGCTTTTAAATTTTTAAATTGTTTTTTCTACAAGATTTTACCTGGTGAGCTATTTTTTTGACACACATGACCCATACTGAAACTTGGCCGAGATATTGCAATTTTTCAAGATAATCATTCTCACCAGCTTTGATCAAGATTGGATTACAAATTTGGAATCCAGAGTATTAACCAGCTTAAAGAAATAAATGTGACTTCTAGAGTGGTAATAATGTTTGTCTAACATTTGACCTTGTTGCATAATTGTTGGACGCAAATGACCCAGATTCAAACCTGGCCAGATTAACATTCTGAGCAAGTAACATTAATATTAGGTCTTGAATATGGCTCCTAGATTGGTTACAAGGTTGTTCTCAAATTTGAACGAATGACCTAGTTTTTGGACGCACTTGAACAAATTTATACCCAGATATTGTCAAGATAAACATTCTGACCAAGTTTCATCAAGACTGGATGAAAAATGTTACCATTAAGGAGTGTTTACAAGCTTTAAGTTGACACTGCATGGTGATACTGGGCACTAAACACAAAAGCTCACCATGAGCACTTCATGCTCAGGTGAGCTAGAAACAATAAGAGATAACATGCCACATCACATTGTTTGTTAAAGTCCTAAAAGTACTAAGTTAATCAGGCATATCAACTAAATTACATTCAGACAAAATTGCTAACTAGACAGCCCAAAGTAAAATTAATCCTGTTGTATGGGCAATAACATTAATAAAACACAAAGAATAAGTACTGACTGTTCACAAGGTGTGACTCATCCGTGTAGAGATAATCCAGCAGAATCTCTAGAATGTCACTAGGAACAGCCAGGGTCAGGGCTTGACTAGACGAAGTCTGGAAAATACAATAAAATATATATGAATGTATATAAAACTTCAAAAACCAAGATTAAGACCCGAAATAAAATCATATTTGCTGGTCTCTGGGATAAAACAGTCTTAATGCATGCGCCTAAAGTATCGTCCTAAATAAGCATATGCAGTCATCAAAGCTTAAACAGGGATGACATTTTCCCACTAGACTAGATTTTCAATTAGAATCTAGACTTTCTATGAACAAAAAATCCATAAAAGCAGAAAAAGTTGTCCCCGATCAGCCTGTCCAGACTGTAAGGCTAATCAGGGACAATACTATAATACAGGAATTTAGCCCAGTTTTTTGAGACTGGCTCATATTATTTTGACAATGACAGTATGCAGTTATGATGTATTTAAGTCCGGCCACCAGACAACCCAACCACTTATAAATTAAACCCAAACAAGCAATTTACCAGTTTCCTCCATCCATTTAAATGACATCATGCTGTAGAAGTACACTAATCTGACCCTCAGACAAAAACAACTTATATTTTAGCCTCTTTCTAGAAAAACTGGGATTAATGCATGTGCGTAAAGTGTCATCACAGATTAGCCTGTGAAGTCCAGACAGGCTTATCAGGGACGACAATTTCCGCTTTAAAAGAATTTTTCATTTTAAAGAAAGTTTTCTCTAAAAGAAAATCCATTCTAGGCTTAAAGTTTCATCCCAAAATACTGTGCAGACTGCACAGGCTAATCTGGGACGACATTTTACCCACATGCATTAAGCCCAGTTTTCCTAAAACGAAGCTCTATTTATCGAAATCCACACAATCAATAGCCTGATTACCTCCATCCATCCCGTTGCCAGCATGCTGTGGAAGTACTCTAGTCTGGCCACCAGGACACACTTGTGACAGCGGAACACCACCCCGTCCTCTGACTTCACAGATACATCATAGCACTCAGACTTCATATTCCTGACAATAGAAGGACTCCCATGTCCATTTCTTGTCTTTTAAAATGTTTTCAACATATAAGAAAATTTTCTTAAATATTTGAACATTCTTGTTACTGAAAAATCTATTTTTGATACTAATAAATTTATATGCAATACTTGATTTAACAACATTAATTGAAAAATCTTGTTTCAGCTATTTAAAGATATTTCACTAGTTTAACCCATTTATGCCTAGCGTCTAGAAAAAAGGCCTTTAAAAACAGCGTAGACCTAGATGAGACGCCGCATCATCAGGGTCTGCGCTGTTTGCTTAAAGGAATTTCTGTAAGAAATATTCTAAATATTGAAATAAATAAACTAGACATCCCTAATTTTGGAAATAAATTGATCCAATTAGGAAGGATGGGAGAGTCCACTAGGCATAAATGGGTTAAGAAAATTTCAGTAAATTTAAGACTTACTGCAGATTGTCCCTCTCAAATTTCATTGTTGCTTTTTGCACCAGCTTCCCTGTTGATTCTACCTTACCCTTTCGATAGGTGAACCCATCCACCCTGCAACAAAAAATTCACTGGTGATTTTTCTTATACAGATTTGTTAGCGATTGAATGAGAAGTTTCATTAATTTCTTAGAAAATAACTTGCATACATGTATATATATTATAGTAGTTGATAGTGGAAATAAATATATTCCTTTACATCACTCTAATCTTAAATGGACTACATCTATTCCACAGTGGAACAAATTAAAGCATATGTTTTACAAGATACATGTTTAGGTATATCAAACATAATTGTAATATACTTTTTTTGCTGTATATCTAGATATTTTAAATATTTAAGAAAGAAACTTGCCTTTTTGCCAATCCTTTAACACCCCATTTTTTGGCAACATCCAACAGCAATTTTAGAGGATTACTTTCTATTTGCCCTGTTTCCTCTTTGGGTTCCATTTTCTTCTTTGATGTATATTTGTCCTCTTTGGCTTCATTAATAACTGCAAATGCTGATTTACCACCATGATTACGCTCTTCTTTCACCACTTGACTTTTCATGGTAAAAATATCCTCATGCACATTATTGGTTGTAGATGGAGGATTTTCTTCATGTAGGTCAAATTGTGTGCCTGTGCAAAGCACATCACAGGTGTCCGTATAAATGAACTGCAAAACTTGCTCAATGATTTGTGGATGAATGTCATGGATTTCCAACATAGGCACCTCAGTGTTATTGTCTTCGTTGCTACAGTTGACTAGAAGGTTTGAGAAGTTAGCACAGCGTGTAATCATAATGAATCTATGAACCGGCCACTTCTGATCTTTTGACTGAAAACAAAACACAAGTTTCATTTCATATTGAGACTATACAGGGAGTAGTATTAAAAGTATTATTTAATTATAAAATATTGTTGTATTTGCATTTCAGTGAACACATAATGATCACACTTTTCCTTATGAAAGTTGAATTAAAAATTATCAATTAACAAGAAGGCCAAAGACCCTAAGGTGCTCACCTGAGACCCCAAGAAACTGAACTGTTCTGAGCAGGCAGTAATCACAAGGCTCCACAATAATTGACTTATAACACCCCCCCCCCCCC
>VMBQ01002462.1:0-23968 GCA_007657795.1 Dreissena rostriformis | reverse complement strand
CCCCCCCCCCCCAAACCAAACACCTGGAAGCCATGTTTTTGAACAAAACATTATCATTTTCAATTTCAGCCCAGACATCATCACACAATCTTTTCATGTTCTAATCAAGTTGTGTTATAATCAGGTCAAAATATGACTTCAAGAGAAATCAAATGGGTTCTACTACAGCCACTGGAGGAAAACTGCCACGCCAGATGGCAGCCATGTTTTTTCAATGGATCAGACCACATTGGAGAAATCATTAGAATACATCTTTTGTCCAAGTTTAATGAATAATGCAAAAACAAATGTGACTTCTACTGTTCACAAGCTTTTTCTTTAATATGACCTGGTGACCTAGTTTTTGACCCCACATAAACCAGTTTCGAACTCTGCCAAGACATTATTCAGGTCAATTTCTGACCAAGTTTCAAGAAGATTGGACAATAAATGAGGTCTCTATAGTGTTCACAAGCTTTTTCTTTAATTTCACCTAGTGGCCTAGTTTTTGACCTCATGTGACCCAGTTTCAAATGGAGAAATGTGACATCATTGGAATAAATGTTGTGGCCAAGTTCTTTGAAAATTGGGCAATATATATGACTTCTGGAGTGTTCACAAGCATTGTCTTTAATTTGACCTTGTGACTAAGTTTTTTTTACTCCCTTTAATGACCAAGTTTCAAACCTGGACGAGATATCATTGGGACAAATGTTCTGACCAAGTTTCATTAAGATTGGGCAATAAATGTGGTCTCTAAAAAGTTCACAAGCTTATTCTTTAATTTGACCTAATTTGACCTATTGGCCTAGTTATTTAGACTTCTTGGGACAGTTTCCAACTTGGTTGAGATATAATTGAGACAATTGTTCTGACCAAGTTGTATGAAGATTGGGTAATAAATGTGGCCTCTAGAGTGTTAAAAAGGTACAAGGCAAATGTTCATGATGCACGATGAGAAAAAGGCTATCACAAAAGCTAAATATGGTGATATTAATATTGTAAGATTGCATATGCATTATTAAGTTACTAGATTTCGAAATGAAAAAAAGACATAATTGAACAACAGAAAGACCATTATTTTAAGATATTTTATAGCAAAATGAAATGGAAAGTAACCTTCAAAATGAGATCATGGATGAGATCAAATTCATCTGCCTCGCTCAGCAGCTTGCCAAAACACTCAGTCATCTCACTCGCAGAAATGCTTGGAACATCAGTTAAGCTGAAAAAGATATATACCTAAATGGTAAAAGAAAATCATTTTATTACAATTTTTGTTTATAATACTCTTGGATTGAAACTCGGAAGTTGTTTTTATTTGCACAAACAAAATTTGATTAATATTTATTACTTGCCATACATATACATGTGTGAAAATATAATTTATACACTTCTTATATCATGTATAATTTAGATTCTTCATTCAATATTTCAACTGACTAGCTCCAATAAGTCAATCAAGGATTGAGCTGACCAATTATTATGTAATTAAACCCAAGTGGCTGCATAATGGAATCAATTTACTTAAAATCTGTGAACAAAACCCTTAGACCAACAGAAAGAGTAAACTATGTTTGACAACTGTTCCATGACATCACAAGAATAAATGGAATGGAATGAGTATTAATATAAAGGTGACTGACTTAAAGCACAATTGACTGAGTTAAAACAGCAAATTACACTATAAACAACTTATTATCAGTTCACCAACCAAGGCTATTTCAAAGTCTCCCAATTGTTTACCATGCATTGGGCAGGGACTGGAGCACGGCGTAGTTGCGTCCCTTCATGTCAGCCCCCACATACGAGGCTCGGTGCACGTTGGGCACCTTGTGTACCTGCAACTCTTCAACCTCCTCCTTCATTAGCAGCTCAAGCAGTGTCATGCGCCCGAACTCACCTTCAAGGCACTCTGTTACAGGAAGAAGTAATTGTGAAACCACTTTAACTTTAATCACCCACCATGCACTCTGTTAAAGGGAGACATTGCAAAACCACTGTAAGTTTAATCACCCACCAGGCACTCTGTTAAAGGGAGACATTGCAAAACCACTGTAACTTTAATCACCCACCATGCACTCTGTTAAAGGGAGAAATTGAAAAACCACGGTAACTTTAATCACCCACCAGGCACTCTGTTACAGGAAGTTATGCAAAACCACTTTAACTTAAATCACACACCATGCACTCTGTTATAGGGAGAAATTGCAAAACCACTTTTAATCTCCCACCAGGCACTCTGTTAAAGGAAGAAATTGCAAAACCTTTTTAACGTAAATCACACAACATGCACTCTGTTACAGGAAGAAACAAAGTTATTTTAACCTTAACCACTCTTCAGGTTCTCTGTCTCAATAAGTCAGTCTTTTTTCATAACATTCAGTATCTGACTATCAAAAGAAATTAATAGTATTTAATAGCAGCACCCAGATGATCTTGTCAAATTTAAAATGAATGATGAATTTTGAGAAACATCACAGAAACAACTTAACAAATAATTAAAGCTTAGTCCACCATTTGTTATCAGTAACTAAAGTAAAATTTACTTGTAAATTCAAAGGTGTAAGTAAACAGTGAACCAGTGCAACAAATCTCTCATAGTTGAGCCATATCATGCAAAAATGGGTCTTACGCCATATGCAGCCAGAGTAGCCCCAGAACCGTCTGCACAGTCTTGCAGTCTGGTAAGGAGCCACGCTTTGCACTATAACCCTTTGCATGCTGGGAAATTTGTCGTCTGCTAAAATGTCGTCTGCTTAATTNTATCGGTAGAGAATCTGTACCTTCCTAACTTTGTGGCCACCCAATATAACTTTTTTCATGTATAAACTCCATTATCCAAATGAAATACAAATTTCTTATTTTCCCCAAATAAGAAAAAATCGGGCTATTTTTCCCCTAAAAAAAGGCTGAGGCCCCTTCCCCAAAAAGCGTGTTTTGGCCCTGTAGTCAGGATATGACATATATAAGACAAAATTTCACTTGGGCAATATTGAAACTTCATATAGTTGAGATATGCAATCGACAAAATTTCAGCATGACCGTTCACTAGATCAATAAATGTGAAATTTTGAAAGCAGGAGTTATGATTCTCATAACTAGAACAAGTACTTTGTATCTATGGGGGAGATCTAAAGAACGCTCTCACAGTGGGGATTGAACCTGTGAACTCCCAGTCGCTAGGCGGACACCATATCCACTTAGCCAAGGCGACCTTATGACCAATTACCATTAGACTTACTCCACAATGTGATAGAGATTTTGGTAAAACCCGCTAATCTGAGGCACAACCCAAGCCGACCCGTTTAAAATCCTTTAAAAAGAGATGTGTTCGTCAGAAACACAATGCCCCCTAATGCGCCGCTTTGATTTTTTTTGGGGGGGTTTTACCTTTGACCTTGAAGGATGACCTTGACATTGACCTTTCACCACTCAAAATGTGCAGCTCCATAAGATACACATGCATGCCAAATATGAAGTTGCTATCTTCAATATTGCAAAAGTTATGACCAACATTAAAGTTTTCGGACGGACACACAGACTGACGGACAGACAGACGGACGGACAGTTCAACTGCTATATGCCACCCTACCGGGGGCATAAAAATTAGATACCATAGCAACTATATGTAAAATTATCATAATAAAACTGCCATTGGTACATTCAAGATCTGGATTACCGCTTCAGTAGCGTGACATTTTGAAAGCAGCCCACGCACCTTTCCCGTGGAGTTGAGATAGCTGATGACCAGCCTGCGCCCCCCATTCTCCCTCAGTATCTGAGAGTCTGTATGGTCCAGATTGCCCCCTACCACACACAGTTGTAGGATGTCAGCACGACTGAAAGCAAAACAAGATATTTTAATATATTTAAACCGCGTTCTGGGAAAACAGGGCTTAAAGCACGTTCGGGTCTTCTAGATTAGCCGGCGCAGGCTTAAATAAACAGAATATACAGAATGCTTTGGGTGGTTAAAATGCTTACACTATTTTCTTGTTTGTACTTGCTGCAATAGCAAAACTAAATTCAAGTTTCTGTGCTTTTAACTTAAACAACATAAAGTAACTACCAAAGTCAATTTTAATAAACAAAATAGTTAAATTTCACTGCTAAGCCGATTGTATATAAGTCTTGTAATTATTTAACAAGCTGCAGCATGCACAAAAATTACCATTGGCCTTAAACGTGACCTTGACCTCTTCCCAAAAGGTGACACAACTCCTCCACATGGTGAACATTTGTGGACAATAATTTAAAATTGCATAATTGATAATGAGGTTACAGTCCAGACAAGCTGTTTTATGGCAAAATTTACACTTTGACCTGTTAGTTTGACCTTGACCTTTGAGGTAGGAGAACGGATATAACAGGCAACACATTGTCTATATATGATGTGGTATTTATTTTACAACTGCATGACGTATGAAGAATGATGGAGTAACAGTCAGGACAAGCTATTTATGGCCAAATTTAACCTTTGACATTTGAAGTGTGACTACAAATACATTCAAAGCTCTGACGAATGCATGCATGTACAATAGAAAATTGTAACTGCTACATTGAGCTTTCCTCAAGCAGGCTTGACAAAAAAAAGAGGCAAGTATTCACGGTTAGCACTTACTTAGAGGCAATCTTCCTACACTGGTACTCGTGAAGCACATAAATCTCGCCAGCTTTTGTCATGACGACAGTGGCTGCATCTGAGCTTGACACCATAACGATGTCGATGTTGGGCACATTCAGGGCAGAGACTTGCTTGAACTGGCTTAACTTTCTGTCTCCTTTGGACTTCAGATGACCTGGAAACAAGATAAATGGCATACAAAAATATTCAAAGACAAAGAAGTATATGTTTTTGTTTAATTTTACTGCAAAAGAAATGTTGTAACAGACTGCATTCATAGTTGTGGTTGATTTGCAAGATTTTCATTCATTAAAAGATGTGACTTAACTGTTGAGTGTTATCATGGTGTCGAGCATAGACAATGGCATAAGCAAATACTCAATTGTTCAAAATTTTAAACAATTTGCCAAATTAACTATGAACAAAGTTTAAAGACAAAGTTCTTTACATAATACATTACTGGGATAAATTTCTGCACAACTATGATGCGCTGACACTTACCCAGCTGGCCTGCATTCAGCCCACATGTGAAGACTGCACTGTTGGTGTAGATCACGGAGTGGAACCGGCCAGCTGCAACCCCAAGCACGTTCTTGCCTTTTAGAGACTTGCAGCTGACTGGGCGGGGAACCAGGCACTTGTCTGGGACCGGTACCTGGCCTAGCTGGTGGGACAGGTTCATTCCACAGCTGTACACTGTCCCACTGGGAAGACAAGGGAGAGCATTCAAACAAGACCAGAAATGGAAGAGCTACAAGACCAGAAATGGGAGATCACTCATACAAGACCATAAACGGGAGGGCACTCATATAAGACCAAAAATGGGAGAGCACTCATACAAGACCAGAATTAAATACTCTTTCTTAACTTAACCAAGGCACAGTTGTTTACAAAGTTAACAATTGGTTAATGATGTACAAGCTTAATTTTCTGGCTCACATAGATTTGATAAAACTGTTAAAATTTTGAAAATCAATGTCAAGTACTATGGAAGAGATTTCTGGGCCTATCTATGTTTACATAAACACTATATAAACAAAAATGAGACCAAAGAAGGCTTTTGTTGCACTTAAGTGTCTTAAACTGTTGCAAAAAAATATCACTATTTAACACAATTAAAGATCACATCAATAACATTGCCACGGCTAATAAAGCTAAACCAAGACAAAGAAATGCAAATTGGGTATACTGATATAGAGGATAATACAAACTTTCAGTGTATTATCAAATTTTATTGCACACGTTGTTATAAACAAAAATTATTTTCATGAGTGGCATGTAGCCATGAGCGAAATAATACACTTTCTATAAGCATGAGTGAAATAAATATTCGATCATTCAAGGAAAGCAACACCTTTTCCTTTTATTTTATGCTTTAGTACAGTTAATTAAAAAATACACAAACAGCTTCATTATTATACGTTTGTGTATTGTGACCTCATCAAAATAAGTGCTAAACAGTGACAAAAATGAGTATGGTGGTGAAAAAGTGTCATCATCAGTACATTGATTGAAGCTAAATGATTAGCTTTTTTGTTGTTGATATATTTCATGGATTTATGGGAAACAAATGTTTGTGAATATTCAACACGACTTTTCATTTGTCAGGAAAAGTTACTGACACTGGTACATCAATGTTATTTATGAAACAATAATGCAATTTTTCTTATATTTTCAATGCAGTGAAAAATGTATCAAATGTTATATTATTTACTGAAATCAAATTTTCTTTTACCAATGAAATACACGGAAAAGCATAATTTTATTATAAAAAGCGTATGTATCTATTACATTTCTATATCAGATGCAAAGGTTTAGCACTCTTTCCTAAACAACAAACCTTTTAGTAAGAAACAGAGTATGGTCACGTGACGCAGCTACGGCCGTGCATTCTTCGGTTTTGAGACTCTCCACAAGCTTGGGCACCTACAATAGTTCTGTACACTAAACAATACAATTAAAATGAGCCTTGCTCTAGGGAAAACAGGGTTAAATACAAAAGCAAAAAGTGTCATCAGGATTAGGCTGTGCAGTCCCCAAAGGCTTATCAGGAATAACACTTTCCGTTTTTATGGACGTTTTCATCAAAAACTTTAAAAAAGTCTAACCAAAACGAAAATCCAGTCTAGGCGGAAAATGTCACCACCTGCCCAATCCAGAACTTTCTGGCTGATTGTATAGATGTAACTGAGTCATATTCCCAATGGCAAAAAGTATCTATTTTCGCAAATCCAGTCCAAAATTACCAATAAATTGTTTGACTTTTTGATGTTCAGTAACAAAGATGAAACATCTAAAAAATAAAGAGTTTTGAAGCTGTAATAACCATTTCACTTACATGTTTATACTTGGAATTTAATGTTCCACTGTTAACACGAATGGTTCAAAATTTAATTATCAAATACAAGTAAGACATTTGTTTTCCAATTTAGAGCCAATTGACACAAATTCCCCATTAGATGGGTATTGGTTATATTCCCAAAAAGATGAGACAAAGCCATGCAATAAAATGTTGACTCGCAAGAGTGACATTTCTCCCTTAGTGAATAAGATGAGCCTTGCTCTGTGAAAATGGGGCTTTATGCATGTGCATAAAGTGTCATCCCAGATAAGCTTAAGAAGTCCGCACAGGCTATTCAGGGACGACACTTTCCGCCAAGAATGGGATCTCGTTTAGAAGAGACTTCGTTTAAACGAAAAATTCCATAAAAGCAAAAAGTGTAGACCCTGATTAGCCTGTCGGACTGCACAGGCTAATCTGAGACAACACTTTACGCAAGTGTATTAAGCCCCGTTTTTCCCAGAGCAAGGCTCAGATGTTAGTTATAACCGGGTGATAAGACAGCCAACTTACGAGACACGTCTCCTCAGTCTGATGACCCAGCCTGCCTCCCAGACCATGTCCACATGTGAACACCTGACCATCCTGACTCAGGAACACGGTGTGGTACTTGCACATCACTACCTGTTCAAGCAGAATAAATTAAATATGAGCTTCGCTCTGTGAAAATGGGGCTTAATGCATGTGCGTTACGTGTCGATCAGACTAGCCTGTGCAGTCTGCTTTACGAACATGCATTAAGCCCTGTTTTTCCAGAATAAGGCTTATATACATTGTGATTTTAACAGATATTGTTTGTAAGAAAGAATATTTGTTTGTTTCTAGAAACAATTAATTTGAATTGACAAGTGTTCAGAGAAATTAACTTTTTTTATTTTCATAAGTGGATAAAATATTTATAATCTACTGAAAGAAAACAAATTTTCTTGTTAATCTATAATTATCTTCCATTTGTTTTCATTAAAAAGTTTCACTGGTGAATTTTTTGGGGAATACTTGCACACAACAATGTCTTAAGGATGGAGTAATTGCACAGATTTAGAGTCAAACATTTTTATTATAAAAAATTGCATATACACATGTACTGTATTATATTGGAAACTATGAAAATATAGTTAAACAGTGATTATCATTCAAATTAAAACCAATTTTGTAGAGAAATGGAAGTTGATTTATAATGTGAAGCCTTTACAAAAATGAATCTCCTGTTTGACCAGACAATTTTGGACCTGTACATGTTAAACAGTAGGTTACCCACAAAAATGCCAGTTGTATATAACACACCTTTCTAATGCCCTTTTGCTGCTTCCTAAAGGTGTCTACGACCTCTGGGGTCTGTCTTCGTTGTTCAGACCCGTGACCGAGCGTGAAGTTTGAATTGTCACCCCACATGAACACCTCGTGTCTGTCAGACAGCGAGTAGGCTGAAACATCATGGATGTAATCAGACTCAATAGGACTATGACCAGGGCAAATTTTTAGTGCAATGGGAATTTGTATATCCTTTAAAATTTGAATTCATGTATAACCTTACAAACCAAGTCCATGAAAAAATAAATGACTGCTAGCACTTTGTTTCCTACCTGGTGGGAGAACCCCTTTCACCAGCTTCCTGTCCCTCATGGCAATACCAAGGGGTCCCAGGCCTTCATGGTCTCGGGTGAAAATGTCACTCTTGTACTGAAATACATCAAAAGCCCGCAAGTAAAAATAACTTTAAAGCAGCATTATATATATGGTACTGCAGTATTACTAATAATGTATTAGTTTTTAATAAGTGGTTAGAGTTTTTAACAAAAACTCTGAAGGCAAAAAAAAATCAAACAAATCTGCATGTTTAATAACATGAATTTAAATTTAAGTACAGTTATGTGAAAAATAACATTTATAGCTAGGATGCAAATGCCATGACAAAATTGTGAATATTAAACATGGTATGCACATTAAAATTGCAGGTCCGCTTTAGTTTAAGTCAGATTAAGTCAGATTAAATGCTCATCTTGTAAGTTGTTGTTTTTCTTGAACACTTCAAGTAAATCGTATCTTACATGTCACTAAGAAATCATGACATGGAAAGCCATAAAATGCTTAGATGGAAGAAACATGCTCCAATTTTGATTGAGATAGTGCAAGATATGCTCATATGTGTCATGTTCTGAAAAAACTGGGCAAAATGCTTGTGCATAAAGTGTCATCCCAGATTAGCCTGTGCAGTCCGCACAGGCNGATATTGACGTAATTCTTTCGCGCGACACACTGTCCAATGATGGTGAACATATGTGCCAAATGATTTCAAAATCCCTTGATAGATGACATAGTTATGGCCCGGACAAGCGGGACAGACAGACCGACCGACCGACAGACAGACCGACCGACAAAGTGACTCCTATATAGCCCCCATTACCAATGGTAATGGGGGTATAATAACATGAATTTGAATTTAAGTACAGTTATGTGAAAAATTACATTTATAGCTAGGATGCAAATGCCATGACAAAATTGTGAATATTAAACATGGTATGCACATTAAAATTGCAGGTCCGCTTTAGTTTAAGTCAGATTAAATGCTCATCTTGTATGTTGTTGTTTTTCTTGAACACTTCAAGTAAATCGTATCTTTCATGTCACTAAGAAATCATGACATGGAAAGCCATAAAACGCTTAGATGGAAGAAACATGTTCCAATTTTGATTGAGATAGTATATACATGCAAGATATGCTCATATCTGTCGTGTTCTGAAAAAACTGGGCAAAATGCTTGTGCGTAAAGTGTCATCCCAGATTAGCCTGTGCAGTCCGCACAGGCTAATCCAGGATGACACTTTCCGCCTAAACTAGATTTTCGCTAAGCAGAGACATCATTTTAAAGAAAAATTCCATAAAAGCGGAAATTGTCGTCCCTGATTAGCCTGTGTGGACTGCAAAGGTTAATCTGGGATGACAATTAACGCACAAGCATTTTGCCCAGTTTTCTCAAAACACGCCACATATTTCACCTAGGATAGTTAATACATATAACAAATGTTCCTATTTCACCTGAATGAGCAATCTTGCAGCTGCCAGTTGTCCATAGAACACGGCCCTGTGCAGTGCAGTCCATCCACTCTCCAGATCCTTCTGGGTCACATCGCCATTCAGCGCCTCAAGTAACCACTCAGTGACATCCAGTTTCCCGTACGAAACCGCCATGTGCAGCATGCTGCGTCCGTGCAAGTCGCACAGCTGACCTCCATTGTAGCAGAGTCTCCTGTAGCTCTGTAACTCCTTCAAACTGCCCTTGGTCACTGCAGCATTGAGCTCGTAAGCGTGTTTCCTTGAGCGACATTTCGGCCCACATTCTATTAGCTTTGATGGCATTGTTGTTGTTTTTTTTAACGTTCTATATGATAGGACTGTTTGTTTGTGTTTTAACTTGTCTTCTGTAATTGTACACTTTTTTGATTTGATATAATATATTTAAACTAAATTTAAAAACTTCAATTTAACATCACTCCAACACACACTAGTATATGATCATGCACTGAGCACTCTTCATTAAGTTCTTATTAACACTATTTAAAAATGTGAACTATACACATTACATTTTATTGTCAAACAATTCTTGTTTATTGCACAATTATATGGATTCAGCAATAACAGACAGGTTAGTGAGGAGAAAGATATGTTTGCCCCATCCCCTGGGGCAAACAAACACGTTATCTGGTTAACACTCCATAATTTGAAGATAGGTCCTGAAACAGAAGTTCAACGAATATTAAAACCATGATGAAAGCACACATAAATCAAAAACATACTGTAAATAGCTTTCCTGAAACTTAACATCTTACACGAAGAACCTACAAGTGACGCTCGATTGGTCATTGTTGGCTTGGGTACCCCGGGAACTCTTAAGTATACTATACAATGTACCGTGGTACGGAAAATATACAAAAACAAACCTGGGAATACTTACACTAAAGTGGTTGTAGTTGGCTCATTTTTTTTTTTTAATTATTTATGTTCATATTTATGTCAATATTCTGTAAAATGGCCACTATTGGCTCAAATTGAAACTCATACTCAAAAAAGCATGTTAAGGCAGGTTTTGTTCAAAGAAAATTTAGTTTGGCCCCATGCCTTTAACCGTATTTTCCGTACCCGGGTTACATTGTAGTATACTTACAAGTTGTACCTGAGCCGACAAAGACCAATTGAGAACAAGTGTCAGCTGATGTGCCCCAAGATATCGGAGAGTATCCCAATACTGTTTAAACGCAGTGGACGTTACAACATATACTTGCTAATAACACTAACGGACATTTTGTGAAATCAAATACTATATAGACCAGTTGACGAGTGACGTCACGCGCACCTGCAAATATTAGACTCCGCCCACTGGTTGGCAAAAAGAGGTGAAATTCATATAAGCGCATATAGAGAAGGTTGAAATAATCGTCGTTTTTATTGATACTCATGCATAATATCAAATATAATTTTACTAACTATGTCTGAATAAAACATAAGCGTGCAAGGAAATGCATTTTTGGAATGATTATATTGTTGTTATTCAGGGCAACAGATAAGGTTCGTTTTATCGTTTTTACGATTTGTATTTGACAGAAAACGAATTAAAATTAAAAATCAATCGTACAGAACACGATTATGAAAATGGAAAACGAATTGAAATCGATTCTTCGTCGTTTTAGCTGTTCCGTTTTCCGCCGTACCGCGTTTAATTATAATTAGTGTATTGTAACCTTTAGCGCGGCTGTAATATTTTCATTTAGTTCATATAGACACCGTTTTAGGCCGGTGTCAATATAAAAAGTTACTTCCGCCGAAAAAAGTTCGGGAAAAGGTTCTCTGTTAAACGCGGTCGGGTTATTAAACTTTTCTGAACGGCATGCGCGCCCAATATTTTACAATTCGTTACGAGACCCAAACCGTCGGGAAAAGACATTGTGAAAAGTATACTATCACATTTAATAGCGCAGGTGGTGACAGATTCTGAAATATTCGGCTCAAAGTCAAAACAACGCAGCGATTCCGTGTCTCAGCAACTAACAACATCGTGATTTCCACTGGCTTGTCATTGATGGAGAGGGTTTGGCAATGTGAGTATGATCTGAGACTGAAAGGCAGGAGTGTTGAAACTGGTTTAAACAAAATGACTCCATCATCCATTTGCCAATATACAATGAGTACTAATATTTACAAACAACCATTGTCACTGTGAATTTATAATGACTTAATTGGAATAAGAATTGCTGATGATTATCAATATCCAAAAATGAAGCGCTAATCTGATCCAGGTATATATGTACGTTTTGATGATATTGTAAAAAAAACTAATTGACAAATAGTTTTGAGGGAAAAAACTAATTGTTACAAAAAGCTTGCAGTGAAAACTAATTGACCCAAAATCTTATCTGTTGCCCTGGTTACTATTAGTTTTTTACTATAAACGAACTCGGGAGTGGAACACAATATACGAGCTCGGTATATGTGGTTACCATAAAAATCTCTTTTTGGCACATCTTCGAGACCATTTTTAAGATTAAACATTCTCAGATATTGAAATTCTTTCAGAATAAATCAAATTTAATGAACACAAATAAGAATGTAATCAAAAAGCAAATAGATCGACTTTATGTATGCAACATATAGTTACTTATTCGAACATTTATGCCTGTAAAAACTTACCTTGTTACACATTAAATGAACTTTCTTGATAAATGTAATTGTTTTTATTTAATTATTCACACCAATTTTGACACTCTTTGTTTCAGCCTTTTTAACCCGGTGTTTTATTGCACCTTTGTTTATCATAAACCGATTATCTCGTTATGATCGGATACTGTCCAAACAATTACAAAGAACACATGGTGTCACAAATCCAGGGACCTATTTGGGTCCCTGCATAAACCACATGTGGCATACAAGTGTCTGGTCATTAAACATCATTTATGATACCTCCATGTCATATCTTTGCATATTGAGCGATCATCTAAGCAAAATTGTAAAGCCAAAATACGAAACAGTTGCTTTAATAAAATATGTTAACATATTTTAAAAAATGAAGATATTTGTCCGAAATGGATTAGCAGTAACTAGTGTATATATTAGCCAGTTTAATCATAATAATACAGTGTTTAATAACTATAAATTAAAAATATTGTGCAATTTCACTGCTACCTAATTAATGTATTTAACGAGTACCGGCAAATGTAAACTCGGCTATTACGTGTTATGATTGTACGTTACTGTAGTGTACGAAACGACATCATGAAAACAAGCAAACAACAAAAGGGTAAAAAATACTTGCGTAAAATAAATTAATATATAGATTTATTTATCATAAAATGCTAGATTGTTATCACTCCTTATCGCCAGTAAAGAGAGTGCACGCAAAGACAGTTCAATTTGCATAATATGCAGTTTTTGTTTTTCATATGTATGCTAAACTTTATGATAATGTCATTCGATGGAAACGAAACGAAAGTTCATTCAATGGAAAATTACATAACTACAATATTTACAAATTGTAATGTTTTCTGCTCTTAGGGCAATGTTTTATAATTGATTAAATGCACCTCTTACACTATCGATCGCTTATGAACAATAACACTATCTACACCACTTATAATTATAATCAAATTAATTTATGAATTATTATCTTTGAAATATAATTTATCAAAATCTTACTATCACAAAGAATACGAAAGAATAGTTTATTTTTTGTTTTGTGGGATTGCCAGTTTTTAGTCTTCCGACCACGTTTTAGCCGGTAATAACTAATTCGTATTTTTATACAGAGGAAATTATATTTATGAATATACATTTATTGGTACTAAATGTTATATTTTTGCAATATTATTTAAGAGTTTTAATGTTTATTTCGGACTTTTGTATCGTTTTATTGACTAAACAAAAGACATGTATACATGTTTTACGTTACTGTAGTGTAACCAGTGTTTTTTGCCAACCAGTCAGTGCGCATGCCCGGAAAATCCCGAATGTAAACAATAACATTCAACTGGTCTATAGTATAAAATAGTGTGGACAAAAGGACTTCTAACATGTGTAAGTAAATAAAAAGTTAAAAAAACATATCCGGCATATGCTCAAATTCATATCCGGCATATGCTCAAATTGCATATCCCTGTCACTATGAACGAGTCCCTTTCACAAAATAGTTTTGGATTCCGATTAATGTAAACATAAAGTATCAAATATTCTATAAGACCTTTGTTAATTTTCAGTTAATTCAGACTGTGGCATGGCAAAGTTGAATGTAGCAGCGATCTTTTTCATAGTTATTTCCCGGCGGTTATGCAAGTTTGCGATGGAGGCGGCCATATTGACAAGTAACAATTAGTCTGTAAATAAAATAAATATTCATATTAAAAAAATATCAAGTTAATATAAATATTGTATCAACTTGTGTAATATAAAATATCCATCAACTATTATCATATAAACTATTTATATAATTTTATTAAATTAACTATGAATTTAATTGTAGGAATATTTACATCAATTTAGAGATTAATATTTCTGACATATGGCGGGAAATGTCGACAGCGATATTTGAGTAGCGTTTTATGATTGAAATTCTGTACACTATATTCGATAAAAACGCTGGAAAAATAATAAGCTTGTTTAAATATAAGTTAGAATGTTATGTTTTAAAGTTTTTTTCGTGTATAACGGACAGAACGAACGCAGTATTATTGCATTATTTGCCGTTAGACTTCAACTCAGCACCCTTCATAAATTTGATAAAGGACATCCCAGTTCCAAGATTTCGACGTGATTCCTGCATGAAAGTTGAAGAAGAATTGTTGTTTCCTCTGCATCCAAGTGCTTTGCACATTTGTTGAATTATCTGAAAGAGTTTTGGAGCAGGATCTCTTCTGTGCTCCATTGTTTTCGACACAGCCACATATGCCCTCCTACGTTACTGCTACATACTTCTCCTTGGTGAGGTGAATATTCGTGATGGAAAGACCAGGTAAATACTGAAATTGTTTGTTAATGGCTAAACAATTAAATACAATTTATCTTTAATGACTTAATGTAAATCGTAAAATGATTTTTGTCCAATCTGATAGTAAGCAGGGGTTTTGCCACTGGTCATTAACCTATGACGTCTACAGATGAGCGCATAAAGAAAAGGTATTTGTTTTATTTTTATAATAAAACTCTAAATAAGATTTCTTTTTGATGCTGTTATGATGTTTCCAGAGATGATTTCGCGCCATGGTGGGCGCCCTGTCAGTACAGTAGTAAATGCGTCTCCCATCTTATAGTGTACAATTTTATACAAAGACCTTCTTAAATAATATTTTACCAGATTTCATTCACTTAGCAGTGTATCAGTGAAATCTGACCATTTGTTTACACTACCTAACTGCTTTTAGGGGAAAAGTGATAGGTCATTTTACCTTAAGATTGGTCATTTTACAGCAAAAGTGCAACATTTTAGGAAAGCATCGTAACAATGTTGTATTCTACTTTTTTATTCAACAATCAGTTAATTTGCTACAATTCATGAAGATATTCAATTAACACTATAAACAGACTTTGTTTTATAAAAAAATGCAGGGTAATTGTTTGAAAAAACTCATCTACCTTAGTCTTTTTTTCTGGATTAAGCTTAGATTAAGCTTGGATTTTAAGGGAATTTGAGGTAAACCTTCTGGAAAAATATATGCAGTGGATGTACAGGCTCAATTTTGGCCCAAAATTGACCACCAAAAAAACAATTATTACTGACCTTGTCAATCCAAAACTGAAAAGGATGAAAGGTCAGTGGATTCAAATCTTACACAGATTCAGAGAAATTTTATGATCAATCCGAGTTGTTGGGGTTTGTCTGGCTCAAAGTTTTTTTAAGTCAAATTTAACTTTTTAGGGGAAAAAGAGTTGAGGAGTAAGCCGGCATGAAGCTATATCTTGAAGGTATAACTATGCAGTGAGATACAATGTAAACCCTTTGAGCGCTGGAACCGGATTTTGAAGGCCTTTGCAAACAGTTTGGATCCAGATGAAACGCCACAGAAAGTGGCGTCTCATCAGGATCCAAACTGTTTGCTATTCTGATAGTATTCTTTGAAAAAAATCGAAGAAAATTCTAATTTTAGAAATTCAGCAGACGACATTTTAGCAGACGACAAATTTCCCAGCATTCAAAGGGTTAACATGTCCAAAGATGTAATATCTTTTACAATCATTCTGATAATGATAAACGCTATACAAAGTTTTCTTACAAATTTCAAGTTATTTGGAGTTTTCTCTGATACATGTATTTTGTCGTTTTTGTAGCTAGGTTTTATGTTCACTTTAAAGACGTTTATTGTAAATGGGCAAGAAAAAAAGGTCATAGTAGTTTAACTTCATTTATGTGTATTTAATTTGTATAAATATACTCAGGCAAGAAAAATGTATACTATGTCAGGATATAAACCCTTTAATATATATTAACCGGTTGTTTTACATCTGCAAAATCATTGGTGTCAATCAGGTGGGAAGGTGTGTTTGTTTTTCCAAAATTTATTAGGTCCTTCCGCACCTCAGAATGTGAGGACCTGGTGTGTGTCCAGGCACTCCTACCTAATTTACGTTATAGAGTCACAAAATTTGGAACGAATTTTGAGTTCTAGCTGCAATTTCCAGCGATTTAGTTGTTACAGAAAGTTTTCAATTTTGTTCGTAGTCTTGTATTGAGGGGCTGGGCTGGAGGAAAACACACCTGTCTGGTATGGTAACCACTAACCAAACTTACATGCTCCCGGGAGCGGGCTTTGAACCCGGGTCTCCTAGGTGAGAAGCGTGTACCAACCACTGCTCTTACGGGACAACCAGAGGTGGGAAGGATGACCTACAGATAAATTAATATATTAATGAAGTTTATATGTAAAATTGTATAAACATAAAATAATAAACCGATATAAACCATAATAATAAAAACCTATGTAAAAATAACAGTAATTTAACATTAAAAAGGTAGGTAATACACTACTTCTATAAAAGAACAGGGAGATAATGCACCCTGTTACATATCTTTCTAATGCTCTATACAAAATATTGTATTTGTAAACATAATTGTATGTGCCGCTTCTTTCTGTGTAGTTCTGATAAACTCATGATTTTGATTTATTGTGCTGGTATAAGAAGAATCACATCTCTAATATAATACAATGTTAGCTCAGATGAATTTCAAGTCTAGCCGTCGGGAGACTAATTATTGATTCGAGGTTTAAATCTTGCAAAGCAACAATACCATACTCTGCTTCATGTATTGATATTTGTTACAAAGCGATCCATATGTCTGGAACTTGACTGCAGATTTATCCCCGAAAAAGCCTACATGACTCGCAATTGCACTCTTAGGCTGTGCGCTAAAGTAGAAACAATAGTGCGGCATTGAGTATTTAAGAGCATGAACAACTTCTGACGCATAGGCAGGCACCCATTACTTTTTAAGCCTATTTAATTTAGCTTGTTTGCATCCAGAGAATTTGTTTTTACTCTGTTTCCTGGGAAAAAGACTTGTACTTGGTGTCTTTGAAAGTTCTTACTTCTTGAATGAATGCTCCCTGAGTGGGTAACAAATTGAAACATTGCAATTACAAGGTCGTTGCCTTATTCACTGGAACTTGCCTGCATATTTATCCCCTAGAAACCTATACACATTACTACATGTATCGAATAAGCCGCATTATGGGGAAACAGTGGTTAATGAATTATTACATTATTAAACTCAAATATACTGTGCAAATTATGAGAGATCCGCCATTATTAGTTCAGCTTCGTAAATCATTGTCTTTAAAACCAGTGACTATTGCACTATTTAATTGAATCAAATTTGTCACACACATTTTGTACTAAGAACTTTGCTTTAGATAACTGAATTGATAATTGGCATTAATAAACAGAACACTTATTTTCACAAAAATTAGATTATCATTATTGGCTAAAAATTGATGTCATACCAAAAATGATTCAAAACAAAAACTGTGAACTTATTATTTTCTGACAATGATCATTTTAAATGCATTATCTTAAAGGTATCAGGTGAAACCATACACATGCCAATTTACCCAAATAATGCAAATGTAATGGTCCCTTGACTTCTCGCATTCATCTGCCCATTAGTGACTATCATCTAGTTGTATAACATGTGTGATCACCAGATAAAAGCATATAGGCAGAATTCTGATAAAAATGAAGCTGTCAAAAAAAATGAGTAATTAAGTATAGGGGTAACTCCATGTGTCAGAAAAATTAGATTCACAAAAATATTTATTTTGGCTTATATGGCTAGTTAACCATATATGTCTTTTGCGGTTATTTCCGTTTGTTTATATTTTACTGCCAAAACCCTATTTTCTGCTAGTGTATGCATTCAGACAAGGTTTATTTTCTTAGAAATGACATGGAATATCTTTTAATGGCAGTTCTTGGAAGAGAACATATAATATAATTTGACACCAGGCTTGCACAATCTGAAATAAAGGAAAGCGAAAAATGCCATGACATTATTCTGTATAATGCAATGATGTCTATGATCTAATGATTGTTCCCTTCTCTCACCGTTTGTTCAATTCTTATCCTTAATTTGTTTTCAGTTGTAAAACTGCATCTTAATACATGTAGTTTCAATATTTGAATGTTGATGAAGATTTGTTGAAATACATGTGTTAAGCCACATTTCATATTTCTGTATATACGCAAATGTAACCCCTGCGAAATGTTGTTCTGCAGTTCATGAATAATTCATGATTTTTTCATGAATTGTTCACGAACCAAGTTCATGAATAGTCCGTGAACAGAAAATGGGCCGCATCTGTGAAATGTTCTTGAAATTTTAGTTCATGAACTGTTCATGAACACTACTTGCATGAAGTGTTCATGAAATATTCTTTAAACCTTATGGCATGAAGTGTTCATGAACTATTATTGAACCATAATGGCATGAAGTGTTCATGTACTATTCATGAACCATAGTGGCATGAAGTGTTCATGAACTATTCATGAACCATAATGGCATGAAGTGTTCATGAACAACAACATTCTTGAAAAATTCTTCAGGGTTTTGCTGTTCATGAACAGTTTATGAACACTTTTCTTCTATTTGTCAATGGCCCATTTTCTGTTCACGGACTGTCGATGAATAGTTCATGAACCATAATTCTTCATGAGTTCATGAACTGAGGTCTTACAAAGGTTATCATAAGTGTTACCAAAGCTCAACAAACAGGTCAGGGTAGAAGAAAGTCTTCTAATAGCACTTAACATATTGATAGCAACATATAACACTAATTTGAATATAACACTAACTGAGATACAAGTGGTTTGATAATACTCTTTAAATTTCATAATACAACTTTGCACTATATGTTCATGAATAATTCATGTATTGAAAAGATCATGAATAGTTTTATTTTCAGTTCAAGAATCATTCATGAATAATTCAAGAACTGTATGATTACTTTTCATGAATTTTGTTCATGAACTGTTCATGAAATATTCATGAACTGTTCACGAAATATTCATGAACTTTGTGGGGATTTCTGAGGAATATTCATGACCTTTCCATAATTTATTCATGGACCTTCATGACATCAGTATGAATGAAGTGTGTAGAGTGATTATTTAGAGTGTATGGTTTGTTATGGTTTTTCAGAAAGTCATACAATTTGACAATTCTTGTTGAATATATGGTACATGACATTTATTCGGACACTAATTAATATGCATAGAGACCCTAACTGTCATGTGTTAATATTTTCGACATGGGACTGCTTTAATAATCAGTGGTTTCCTGAAATGGTTACACTTACAGTGCCAAAGAACTTGAAATGAAACCTATGGCTGATCAGTTTAGCCGGTAATTTATTAAAGACTTACATTTCCCAATATAACATAAACCATGTGCCTTCCGTTTCAACTTCCTGTCCACACAATATTCTTCCTTTGTAAAAACCACAATGTAACGTACATGTTAGTGTTCTTGATATCATCTTAAACTGTTTTTGAAATAAGATGTCCTTAAAACGTTCTTGAACTGTTCTTTTAATTCTTCCAAGAACAATGGCAGATCCTTTTAAGAACATATTGGATTCTTAAAAGTCCACCATATGTTCAAAAACATTGTGTAGACCTGTTTAAGAACATCAGAAGGTAATATGTTGTTCAAAAAAGTTTTTAAAGTGTTCAAGAAAAGTTTAAGAATAATTCAAGAACAGGAAAGGTCCTTAAAAAGTAATTGAACTGTTCCTGAAGGTAGTTCTTGAACAGTTCTTGTACAAATGTTCTTCAAGTCCTCTAGAACAGGTCAAGAACTCTTACTTACAGTGGTAAAAATACTATGCATATTCATACTTACTTCACAGGTTTCACAAATCTACAAGATTAGTATGCTAGACATTTCAATATTACCTTCAAAAATATTTATGAAACATCTAGCACAAAGGAATTCATGAATTATTCATGATGGATCCTCAAAGTCTGTCTCAGAAAAGTCATCAGAAATAATTGTTCATGAAATGTTCATCACTAAGTATTTATGGTTAGATAAAGAACTGTTCATGAACTTTGAAGTGTTCAACAAAAATTTATAAACTGTTCATGAACGTGTCTTAAGAACAGTTAATGTCCAAAAGTTCATGAACCAAGCTCAGGAACTTTTTGAGAACCATTCATGAACAGTTCCTGATTGGCTTGAAGTGTTCATGAAATCATGAACAACATTTTGCAGAGGAATGATACAGGTAGGTAAACTGTTTGTAAAATGTATATTGTATTGCGTATTAAATAATACATTCAAGATTGAAAAGTAGAAAAAAAATATTTCAAAGTTGACCTTTTTATAATGGGAACCTATGGTAATTGGATTTATTGTTTCACAACATATGTTGATACTTTGGCAAAATACAAATTTTACATTGCTCCATTTAATGATTTGTTGGTTTTATATCAACGCAGAACCACTCAATATAAAGAAGTAACCATGAAATATTAAGAAGTATCCACATCATGTAAAGAAGTTACCACGCCATATTAAGATTATATAGTATTCAATCCAAATAAAGAAGAAATCAATTATTTAATACTGTTTGGACAAAATAATGTTGATTTTGTCTGTATAAGACATTCAAGGCTTTCCATGTATTAGGTACAGTCAAAGAATGCAGGTTCATAAAATATTAATCACATATCATTCAGATTATTTTCCCTGTGAGAATTGCATAATTAAATAAAAGATGAGAACGGGAAATAATTAAGGCTGGGAAAACTGAGTTGTCAACAATTAAGGGTGTGATGACATTGAATTGTGCATCAACTGTATTTATGCAATATTTGCTTTTCAGAAGACTAGACAAGATTAAATGGGCCATATCAGGGGGAAAAACACAGGCTTATAGCCCTTGCCAACCGAAAATAATAGAATTTTGTATAAAATGGCATCAGGTCCAATCAAAGAAAATGATGTTGATTTAGCTACAAACCATTACATTTTTAAAGTGAGACTGCACGATTTTGTCAAATATATATGAATTTATATAAAATTTGTAAAAAACTTATTATACATATATTTCAATATAATTAAGTTAAAATAAAAGTTAAGAAGAACATGTGTTGAAAAATGCCAAATAAGCCAGATATTTAATTCTGAAATCGAAAATGTCTGTACAGTCGAATTCGCCAGCATGTTTATCGCGTATATCATGCATGTACGATGTGAATCTAAATTTAGTTTTGGTGAAGATTCGTTTCATATGACACAAAGACACAATTTTGTTTTACGGATCATTTTAATTTCCTGCAACGATATCTATTATACGACACACGAACGCTTACTCCGATCCTAATAAAAAGACGAATGCTTCGGTTATTGTAGGAATATATGTAAGAAATATCTTCGTCACAATTGGCTCGGGGCGCTTTTTTGTCTTTGCTGCATTATATGAAATTCGTCTTCAATGCATAATTTTTCTTGCCTATTTTGTGTTATTTTAACATATTTTATCAATATATTACAATTTTACTTATATAAAAATCGTGCAGTCTCACTTTAAGAAGTACATTTAATTGTGTGTATGTTCAAAAAGGCTGGATGTGAACAGAATATGCAATCTTATGTGCATTTGAAACAAAGCTAGTGATATATAGTTATCCGGTTTGATCCAGATGCATATACTCTGCCAAAGCATATAGAAACTATGGGATGATTTATTACCAAGTTTTTACTTTAACTGATTGCACATTCATTATTTTGTATTTGTGTTGGTCAGTTGTCCATTAACAACTATTTTGTGCTCATTGTGTGAACTGTCATGTTGCTATGCCTTCCAGGAAAGTCANAATCCGGCTTCAATGCGGTCATCTCCGACCGCGGAACTCTTGTCTATGAATAGTTTGTCGTTCAGTCATTTGGAAGTGCATGTTCAGTATAAAAAGGAATGTTGTTGACATTGCACAAATCATTCTACTATTTCTCAGGTCTCTGTTAAATTGTAACTTTCCAAATATTGTTAATCAAACTTCTCTCAATTTTTGGAAAATTGACTTTTAAATTCACAATATCCTGAGTTTTGGTCACATTCCCAAAAAAAATATTAAAAAAAAACACCGTTAATTTTAAGTTCGCTGCATCAGTCTTTTCCCCATCGCCACTTTACTTGGAATCAGGAGACAAGAATGACACGGTTGTTCTTCTATAGAACTCCCTCCTGTCAATACAGATTCTCCTGCAGGCTCACAGGATTTGGTGATATAATTCTGCATCTGTGACATTTTTATTGAAATCTTGCAATAAAATCTTTTTTCCAGAGACTTTTTTCATGAGATTAACTGTGTTTTATTATCATAATAACGGTCATTTTGTCCTGAATATTTAACGGAGATGTTGAGAGACTTAATGGACAATGAGATTTCCAAAGCAGCTTTGTTTTCAAAGTTAGCAGCTTCCAAATATCTATTTTATCAAAACAAATTTGCCCCACTTTGTGAAAAAGGGGTTAAATGCATGTGTGTAAAGTGTTGTCCCAGATTAGCATGTTCAGTCCGCACAGGTTAATCAGGGACGATACTTTCTGCTTGTATGATATTTTTCATTTAAAGAAAGTCTCTTCTTAGCAAAAATCCAGTTTAGGCGGAAAGTGTCGTCCCTGATCAGCTGTGCGGACTGCACAGGCTAATCTGGCACAACACTTTGCGCATATGCATTAAACCCCCTTTTCACAGAGCGGGGCTCATATTTATCTCATCTGAATTTCACTGAAAAATAATGTCACTCATCTCACTCTGGTTGTTATAAAGGCATGCTTAACCCTTTGAGCGCTGGAACCGGATTTTAAAGGTCTTTGCAAANGACGACAAATTTCACAGCATGCAAAGGGTTAAAGATTTATATGCGCCCATGACATGAGAGCCCTGTATAGAAAGAGCCTGTCTGTCCATCGTCCATTCCACCATACAATCATGAAATATCCCTATCGACCAATGAAAAGCAACATAGGAATATTCCTGCAAAACAATGATTTCATTTGGCCACTTTTGATGAAAATTTAGTACAGACATGACTTATGAGTTATTCTGCATGTGTAATGGGTTCATCAAGAAATAAAAACATTTAATGTGTGCAGATTTTCTAATCAGAATGCAATGTTATCGTGAACATGCAAAAAGTCATAATTATATACGAACCAGCTCCAGTGAAACCGGGCTTGATGACATAAGGCGGGTGCGCATTCTGGTCTGAAGCTATGCTGTCGGCAAAAGACCAATTTTTTTTTATCCCGGCTCATCCCTTACAGAAATGAAAAGGTTGCCGCTATGTAGGGGCTACCATTTTTTGAAGCCACAACTACTAGCCAGAAAGAAGCCAATAGAAGCCGCTAGCGGCTACCTTGTGGCAATCTTATGGCTATTAGTGGCCGCTAGCGGCTCTTATAGCCACTAGCGGCTCATAGTAGCCAAAAGATGGCCAGAACATATTCTTGTATATAAACAAGGCTTGTCACCATAGGATG
>VMBQ01002461.1:125436-137339 GCA_007657795.1 Dreissena rostriformis | reverse complement strand
TTATTAAACTCGTCCAGGAAATTCGTTAGTAAGCTCGCCAATGCTCGCTTACTTACAAAATTCCTGAACTCGTTTAATAAAATATGGTTTGATTATGACAACTCATGTCAGATCCTACATGTATGTAATACATTGTCATTGCACAATGCACCTTAATTAGCACAGAATTTGCAACTTAAAATATGTGAATAACTCGAGCGGAAAGGTCATTCGACAAAAATTTAGGGCGTGCGTTCCATAAAAAATTGAATGCCTTTATCGCATTCAACGAAAATAAACCGGTCATAAAGATGAAGAAGACACACATTTTTTTTAAAGCAAAATTGTTGATACAAGTTTTCACCATCGCTGTTTGTTACAAATAAGATGCTTTATTTCTCGCTATATATACTATACTTGTAAAGCGTACAAACGAAGATTAATTCGAACAATCTTCATTTATCTATCATGTATCAACATCGCATAGTGATCTATACCCCGAGACAGATCTCCCAATAGTTTACGATGGTGATAACCAGCAAACGTTAGAACTGGTTTATTGTTTATTGCATTTGAGGAACAACAACGGTGGCACAGATGTGACATGTGCATGCTTTTTTATTAATTGCGTCCACCTCGACTTCGTATCCCATGGAAACTTGGGGGAAACGACTTGTTAATTCGCGAGCAGGAGAAAACAAACTCATAAAATCGACAAAACAAATAATGAGAACCCGATAAGAAAGTCGTGGTAACGATATTATTAGTCAATAAGAATACGTGTTGTTTAAGGCATTTTTCGAAAGGAAACTAACGTGATATCGTATAATATAAATTGGACAGATTGGGGCTTTTTAAAATGCGTTTCAAATTGGGTTTATTATGATTGGTTGTTTATATCGTTACCACGAGTAACTAAGTCGTGGGAATTAGTAACTATAGATTCGTCAATACATACTTTTATTTCCGCTAGGTGAAGAGATTCATCAACAAACAATTATATAATCAATTATATTCTTCCACTCATGTCTTCAAGTGACACAATTTCGCACCAGCAACGTGACAACCGTTCCGACAACTACATCAAATTCGTTTGAATGTAAAGTATACTCCTTCCGTCTATAGACTATTATAGCCGGATATACATGTATTTAACAATGTAATGTTAACGAGCCATCCAAGTAATGCCCGAACACGAAAGGTTCATTCTAAAATGCATTAATTAATGTAAATCAAATACATATTTATTTTGTTTCGTCCTTATGTTTTCATTTTTAACACTTGTGAACAATTTGTAAACTGCCATTTCTAGAACAATGGAATTAGATTTAAAGTTAACTGCACGTCGCATTGTCTGTCAGTCGTGTCTTTTCATCGTTCACTTCTAAAACTGAGATCACTTTAAAGAAGGTACTATTTTCTTTAGTCCTAATATCGTCATTTCATTTTTTTACTATTGGTGTACACAGCCTTTGCTGCCATTTCTAGTACAAATGTAATCAGATTGAAAGTTAAGTGCAGATCGTGACAGCGTATAAGTCGTGTCTTTTCAGCGTCCACTTCTACCACAGAGACCACCTCTAACGGAGGTAAACATTCATTAGAAAATGCTAAAGCATTTATATAGACGTATTAATAAAAAATACTATTCCTTAAAGCGTTTAAATGTACACTCATTGTATCACCCAAGTCTAAATATATGATATTCTGTTAGTTTCGCCACGTTTTGTTAAATCATTAATAACTTTTTTTGTTATATTGCTTTGTTGATAATGAATAAAACAAGTCTGTTGTTTTATTTACTGGTTGTTGTTTTGTTTTGTTGCAAATGCATGTATAATAAGCAAATACAGTTAATGGGATCTATAAACTACAAGTAATTTACAGGACATTTATAATTATGTTGGGTAAATACATTAAATAAACCTGATCAAACAATAATTGTTCCAAAAGGCGGTTCTGTATTTCCTTTTTCAAACACTGACGATAATATTGAAACCGAGAAATCGAATACAACCGTTGCTACAAGCAAGTGTATTTCTTACTTTTATACTTTTAAATTCTTTATACTACAATGTATTTACCATTTTTCTAAATCCATGGTAAAAAAAACGGAATAATCTATTTATATAAAAACGTGTCAATAGTACCATCCATTATCTTGTATACAATTTCTGTTGTTTTCCAGTCGAGACCCCTCAGACTGAAATTGACACAAATGGGCGTACCAGGACAACATTTTTGTCAACAGGTTGCATGTTAATTTGAATTCACACATTTTTGTACATTGTGCAATAAAATCGACGTAGTTGCGTCAAGTCTAATTATTTTATTGAATATAATTATATGTCATACTAGAACACTGCTCAGCCAAAAATAACAAGGAAACGCATTATAAAAGAAAGTTTGCAATAGCTCAAAGTCCATTCTACATTTAATAATTATTATCATATATGGACAAAATTTATTATGACGCTATTAAAAGAATAGAAACCCCAACTCAGGGCCTTTGCCCCTTTGACTATTATGCCATTGGGCCGAAAGTGGGATTTTTTTATTTCTTATATTGTTCTGAACTATTTTAGCCCGTCTATCTACCAGTGTATACTAGACGATAATGTCAGCACTGTCACACATTGACACAAATTGTTCATATATCTAAGTAAGTTATGATCCAGAACATATTCACATTTTGAACTTTACTTAGTATAAATATAAAACGTTAATATTTAACAAATAGTATATGGCCCATATACACTTAATAGCCCCGATCGAAGTTTAATGACCAAAACCGGTCATATGGATAAAAATGGACAACTTTGTGTGCGGTACAATATAAAAAAAAAACAAAAAAAAACAAAAAAAACACAAAACAAAACACAAAACAAAGCTGATATTGTCATGTTTTTCTCTCTCTAAAACAAGTTAACGCAAAGCTGCTAATGTATTGCTTTTCTATCTCCTTTCAGAGACTTCAACACAAGCATACAACGTTATTCCTGAAGTCTCAAGTGATTGTTTAATTATATTGTCAATAAAAAACGCTTAATTAGTTGTGTTGTTTTTTTTTAATTATAAACGTGACATAAACCATATGTGACGTTAAGAATATGATACAACACGATATTAAAAACAAGTATGGGAAATATAAAATAAATTGTATGAAGATACTCAGATGCTTCATTCAAACTATGTTCCTAATCATATACTATCGTTTGAAAAGCGAACCATCATCTTTCGTTTCAATGAACACTACTGTATTAAATTCTCTCCAGGAGATTCCATGCTTGCAGTGAAGGTCGCAGTTCCTGTTGTGGCAGCTGTTGCAATCATCGCTGTTGTTTTGATCCTCTTTTTTCTTCGAAGGTATGCTTACTACTTAAGAATTATATAATATGTCGTAATATAAAAGGGCAGATATAAATAAGAACATTCTACAAATTCCAATTGTTTGGTAGCTGCAACGAATGAACAGGATTGGATTATACATATATAAATAATATTTGTACAAGGCTAATTATGTATATTTTTGTATTTTTATAATTGTGGTTTATTTCATCCTCTCATATGCAGTGAAATTGTAATGGCGATATTTCAGAAAACGTCGAAATGATACATCGCAATCAGCAAAGGCTCTGGATTCACACGAGAACGTGCCTGAGAGGGGAAAACACCCGTATTCTGCGGACAACGTAGCGTTTACTCCGGACTATGACATGTCATTGGAAGACAGGGAATATAACTACGTAGATTCCCAGTCTTCTGGGAAGGGTGTCAGCGATTATACGTACGCACATTCAACAGCAAACCATCAAATTTCAGCAGGGAAAATTGGAGGTTCCAAAACTATGGCTGCGTCGTCAGATCCTGAGTATGATTACACTTGTGGCAATCCAATGACTCTGGTTGGTCATGAACAGGCGGTGTATAATCATCTGGGCCACGGTCAACAGATGAACAATTCAAATGTGGGCGACAGTACGTACGACACTAATCAGTTCCCGGTGATCCAGCAATGTAAGAGCGATCCTTCCAATTACGACCACATGGGACGTGGAACGGCTAAGATCACATTCAACCATGGTGATGACAAATCCTATGACCACCTGCCAAACCCAGGCCAGACTCTACCAAATGTCAACTCGCAAATATTGGATCCAACGTATAACCAGCTTGGGTCGGTTGGAAGCAACGCTGCGTTCAAACACAGAGATTCGGACCAATCGTACGATCATCTTCCGAAATAATATTTGTACTTCAATATGACTGACTATTTGCTATGTATAACCTGTTAATACATTATGGGCATCATCTGAATGATAGTTAGTGTAAAACTTGACTTGTGTGTGATCGAGTGGAGATATTCTCTTACCATGCAATTGGGATAAACAAGGATATAAACAAGGAAACCCTCTAAACCGGATCCTCTTGAAACCGGACAAATTGTCCGGTCCCGTATTTTTCCATAAATAAAAAACGTAAAATATCATCTCAAAACCGGATCCCTAAATACCGGATACCGGTCATATATTTAATCAAAAATCTAAATTGGGCCATGTAAAAAGTGATTGTACCGTTCAGGACTTTTAACGCTTGTGATTGATACCGATCAACATAAGGTTCTTAAGTGGTTTTGTTTTTTATGTAGATAAGCGTGTCAAGTGTTAATTAAGAAAATGGCGTTTCAGTATATATTTTGAAATGCTATTTTAGGGCTGATAAAATAGAAATTTGTACAGTCCGTGAAACATTTGTATTTGAAATTTGTACATCACCAATGAAATAAGTAAACTTAAAAAATGTCCAAACCGCCATCTGAGCAAAGGCGTGAAGAATTGTCTCATGAAGACACAATCGAACCGATCAACAAGTCAGCGACTGAGATGGCTTGTTGTGTTGTCATTGAATGTAAATGATTTATAATATTTTATAATTATGATAGTGTGTTTTCCTATATAGACTTTGTATATATGTAACCTTCTAAATATTGGATCGTCTATTTCCCTCCTAAAGGGGAATCCCCTATATATCGGACTGTTCTAACAGTCTTGGAAATGTCCGGTTAAGAGCGTTTTCATTGCGCCAGTGTTGCTCACATTTGTTTGGAAATATTAAATATTTCCTATACACACCACTGTTGAGCTTTCCCGGAAAATATTATGGGCTCACCACACATTTTAGCGGCCATTGACTGACCACTGCTAATTTCCACTCCTGAGTAAATGCACATATAAACTGATTATTCAAAAACCTGTGGAAACATATTTAAATACAAGTTCATGTTTGTATGTTTTGTGCTTGAACAACTTTTTATTTTCCATACATTGTCACTTGTTGAACTTGATATTGTGTACGCATTTAGTAAGAACGTTATGTTTACTAAGTCGATAATTATAATTGTTGAGGCGACTAATCGGATGTTTACAAGGATTATTAAAACTCTAAGCAACCTTGCGACAGCTGCTGCCCACTGTAGCTGGACAGTTAGACGCAACGGAACAAGATTGCATTGGGGATTTTTGTTTCGCAGCAGCAGAACGTCATTGCTTTCGTTAGCGTGAAAACTGAATATAACGTCTTACACTGGTAATTACGAGCGTTTTGTATCTATTTATTTTAGTGTATTTGAAATTTATAATTATAGACAAACGTTGTAACTGGTTATATTTAACTTATTAAGCCTATGTAAAGTGCATGTTGAATGTGTTGTGTTTCTTATTGCTTCAAATGAATTCATATTGTATACAACACATTTAGTCGTTAGTTTAAAGTAGTATGTTCATCTTATAGCAAACATGCTATTTGAGTGGTGTGCTTTTTTTTAATGTACAAAAACAAAAGGCTTTGTAGAAAAAAACACCATTAGTTTAACAAATGGTAACTGTGCATTAAAAATAGTTTGATGTTTAAACTCTGTTAAAATGCACAGTTCTTTTTCATGCAAAGCCTTTTTGTCTTGTACAAGAAATATACATGGACATGTTTTAAATGATATACCTATTACATTTATTTGAGCTCACATACTGAGAAGACTTGGGCTTCAAGAGATACTCTCTTGTCTGTTTCCGGGAAGAACCAGTTATTTTTATCTTTTGAAACATCCTGGAAACGCTGTTCGAGCGGGTCTGAGAAGGACACCATACTTATTTCACTATACTTTAGAGTATTTATCCAAATAAATACACAACGAGACCCATAGTTATTTTGATCCTAGTAAAAAAGGCATATTGCCTCGTTTTTCCCATAACTTGTAATTATAATTAGTAGACTGGAAACGAGAACCGGTTCCTTCGAGAATATTCGAATTCGTTCCAATGCAGACGATATCGTCGTATATCCGAGTTTGTATTCATTCGCTCTATAAGGATCCAATCATTTCCAGCTACATACAATCGCGAGCGTTATGGGAGTTTGAGGCAATACGAGACTTGCAGCTGGCAGTTGTGGGTGAAAAGGACCGCGGTCTGATAGATATAGGCGCATGCATAGGTACGTACAGTTTAACAGTCGCAAGTCTCAACCACAATGTGGTTGCAGTGGAGCCTATTTCGACGCATGTTCAAATATTTCACCAATCCGTTCGAATGAACAAGTTCGTTGATAATATCAAGCTGTTAAAAATGCCGTATCCAACAAGCAAGAAATTGTCATTGTTGACTCCAAAGAAATGACAGCAATTATATTAAAATCAAATCTTTAACAGGCGACCAAAACTCTTCGGTGCGGTGTGTACGTTTAAAACAGTAAATTATTCGCAGCAATTAACATCACGCACGTTTTTCACCATTTTGAGCCGGAAAACAGGCCATTGTGCACGTTTTACTTGGACTTCTTTTCCGCCAATGGCAACACACCAATGCCAGAATTAAATGGAGGGCGCATCTTGGACTTGGCAAAAAATGCAACGTTGAAAGATAGTGTTATAATATGATCAATACTTTAAGTCCAGTTATATTTCCTCACACAGTTATACAATTATTGATAGCGATCATGGTAGAAGTGGTACAAGCCTTTCAAGGGAACACTTGTAAGATGGATGAAGATAAGTTTTATTATAGGGTTGATATGAAAACCGGCCATTAAACACCTCTTCCCAAGCGGCAACGATGTGTCACGTAGCTCTTTTGCCGCACACCTCCTAATGCAGTCTTAAAAATTCAGCAGTGTTCGTATAGGAACACCATTCTATAGCAGTCAGAACGAAATACAAGCGATATACGGATAATGTGTGGTAAGTCTGATTATATATCAACTCGACAACATTGTGGAAATTGTGATGGACACTGGATTAATGAAACATAATCAATACCTGGTGCATTTTTTTGCGATCATGTATATACTTTATTTTACTTACAAATCTCCTGTATGTTTTTTCCGGATATAATCACACATATAAACCATATAATTGTTTCTGTCTATGGTAACCCCTGGATCATAAAATGATTGATGCGTTTGAACGGTTTGAATTTGTGGACATAGTAATTAATTGCCCCGCAGTCATTTCATACACGTGGTGCACACACTTTGTGTTTTTTTGTACATCTTACAAATATGCAGTTGGAAGGAAGTGCCGTCAGTACTTTTGAATATTCTTACATGTTGTTTTATTCTGCGTGTGTATGACTTGCAATTTATGTATCTGAATGAATTGGAATTGAACTAGTTGTATGGATTGCTATACATTTCGTTTTCCGTTTTCTGTGTGTGTTCACTCAAACATTAACGTATAAAAAAAGTTCTTTCACGCGAAAACTCTTAATTAAACCCGCACAAATAACCTTTTAAATATGGAAATGGTATACGTAGTTGCCATGTTGGTTTGTTTGTCTGGTATGATTTCTTGTTGTTCGATTTACATGCATTCTTCACTTTCTTTCCGATTAAAATCAAGCGTCACCATGTTGGTTGGTTGGTTGGTTGGTTGGTCTTATACCATTTTTGTTATTCGAACTCCAACTAGAATGTGTTCTTTTTCATTTTTGTTCGATGTACACGCAGTGCCGGATTAAGCACCGTGGACGACCACAGACGTTTATAATCGGCCCAAGCCGCATAATGGCTCTCGGGCCGTGATGTCGGCAGCGGGCCGATTATAGACGTCCGGCCCGGCTTTACCATGTGTTATTATCTAAATGATCAGACAAATAGCAATGCCAAATACAATTTGATGCGCAGGTTTCGTTTGTGCATCATCCATCTTAGCTACGTCGACAAACGAAGTTTATAAAGACATAACTGCTTCCAAGCTCAATTCACATTATTTTTTGGTTTTGACGTAGTTTTATGTTGTGGAAAAAAGCTAAGAAGTAAGAACCCGTCCAGTACACCACAGATGGGAATCTTACCCGCGTTGCCGAGTTGAGAAGCAAACACTTGCCCCAACCACATATATTCCATTGTGATCAATATAATACATCGTAAAATAAGTCATAACTTAAAATATATAGATCACTGAAATCGTATCTTTTTACTTGTATCTTAAGACAACTTTAAGATAAAACTTCATATAACATGCGCCGGGTTGACAGACCCATTTGCAATAGCATAGTTAACATCTATAAACAATACATAAACTGGACACATCCAACTTAGACTCCGCGAGTTGAATTCATATAGTCTCTGACTTTTGCGAGGTTAGCTCTTCGTATTGAAATGTCTAAACATGTAAATGATTCTAAGATTGTTAATATTGCATTAGATACTCACAAAGCGTAGGCCGTTGGATTTCGCGTTTTGTCAGATTTTTTTTTATCTTAAATACATCTTAGGTTTAGATTACGCTAAAAAGCTTTGTGAATTCGGGTCCTGGCTTCCTCAAACATATTTATCTTGTTTGTGACAGTCGACCATCGTTTCCGTCCTTTGAAGTGCAGCCACCGTCAATCTCTGCGTAGGCAAGTTTCAAACAAAGATTTATCAATCATTGGTAGATCTTTGTTTAAGGAAAACGAAGATGTGCTTTCCGGAAATACAAAACAAACCATTTACACAGTATAATACGAGGCTATATGATCAGTTCACAGCCTTCCACTTATTTGTCGTAATGGAGTGCATTTTGATCCTTCAAATTTGTGAAACTCATTACAGGACAAAACATGCTTATTTCTTTCCAATATATAGGGTTTTCTTCGTTTTATGGATTAAAACAATACATTCGATTTTAATAGATTTAATCAAGCGCGCTTAAAGCTAAGAAACGTTGAACATGGGGATTATGCGGAAGGGGTTTCTCCTCCTGACGAGATTTTTAAACAAGTGGGCCACGATAACCCTTAAGTGCTCACCTGCGTTCACTGACATCAATAAATGAATGCATTACCTGGTGATCTAGTTTTCGACCCGACTTGACCCGGATTCAACGATAGCCTTCATATTGTCAAAATTAAAATTCTGACCAAGTTTCATTAAGAGTCATAAATGTGGCCTCTATTTTGTACATTGACCAACTTTTTGGACACACGTGACTTAGAGTCAAACACGTGACTCAGATTTGAATCTTGTGTTATATATTGTGCAGATAATCATTCTGACCAAGTTTCTTCAAGATTGAGTCATAAATGTGGATTGTTAACATGGTTTTTCTAAGATTAGACCCGGTGACCTAGATTTTACACGCACGTGACCCAAATTCAAACTCGTCCTAGATATTGTTGAAATAAACATTTTGACCTGGCATGTACTGGACGAGTTCTAAATGTTCATCAAAATTGATTTATAAATGTGACCTGTAGAGTAGTTACAAGGTTTTTCTCAGATTTGACCTGGTGACTTAGTTTTTGGACGAAGTTGAAGAGTCAAAATCGGCCTAGATATTGTCCATATAAATATTCTGACCAAGTTTCATGAGGATTAAGTCATAATTGTGTACCCTGGAGTGGTAACAATGATTTTCTACAATTTAAGAGGTGACCTAGTTTTTAGACGAACATGACCCAGATTGGAACTCGGCCTAGATATAGTCTATGTTAACATTCTGACCAAGTTATGATGAACAAGAGATGTGTTTGTCAGAAACACAATGCCCCTATTGCGCCGCTTTGAAAAAAAATTCAATATATCATTTGGCAGGTTTAGAATATCATTTGGCAGGTTTAGAAATGATCTCCTTTTTAAAGCTTATTACTTCCCTTGGGTTGTATTTTTTTACCTTTGACCTTAAAGGAAGACCTTGACCTTTCACCACTCAAAATGTGCAGCTCCATGAGATATACATGCAAGCCAAATATCAAGCTGCTATCTTCATTATTGCAAAAGTAATGGCCAATGTTAAAGTTTTCGGACGGACGGACAGACGGACTGACAGTTCAACTGCTATATGCCACCCTACCGGGGGCATAAAAATGCGACCTTAAGAGTTGTAAAGAGCTTAAAGTTGACGATGCACACCGGACACAGCACACCAGACATAGTGTGATCAGAATTGCTCACGTAGAACACTGTATGCTCAGGTGAGCTAAACATTTTGATGTAAAACATGGCTTTCCTGCAGCTCTTTTTGCAAATAAAAGTGGTGATTCAAGAAACAGTTCATTTTCGATATTTTAAGGTAAGAAAAATCCTTAAATGGAATTAAGATGCAAAAGTATTTTAGGTATTAAATAGCATAATCGTTTTGGAAATTATTATTATTTTAAGTGCGGTTTGGAACATCCATTTTAATGAACTTTGAAGTTAAGAATGAATCAGTAAAATAACTGCATGTAAAATTAAATTATATAACTTAAGCATTGTATCAATTTAATCTTTAAAGACAGGTTTCACTTATTTCTGTAACCCTAGAAACTACATTGTTTGTCTGCCGAAAATACTGAAATAGCATGCATAGTCCATATATGACCCTCTATCCACATACCGAGTTTCATCAACCTTGTCTGAGAACTTTTGTAGATTTCGCTGGAACCAGATTTAGACCGACAGATGGACACACAGTCGAGTAAACCTAGTCCCATCTGGTGAACCGGTAGGGGAACCAGTAGGGAACTAATAATGAGAAGTCATCTATGGAATCAAAGCATAACTGATTGTCATTTGTGGTAAGTATTTTTATAACTGAATGATGAATGGCAAATACACAGTTTGGACAAGCCTATACGCCCAAATTTAACCTTTGATCTCTTAAGTATGACCCTGACCTTTGAGGTAGGGAGACAGGTGTTACACGTGACATGTCGTCTTTTGATGGAGAATATTTACATGATAATGCTCTGTGACGGTAAGGCAATCAGAATCAATACACAATAACAACAAAGACTGATTCATCTGGACTGACATATATTTCCACATTCAAAGAATTACAGTTTCAAATTCCATCGTCGATTAAACTAAAAATTAACAGCAAATTTACACAGAATAAAACATCTACAGATGAAAACGCAGAACAATGACAATGAAATACGCACAACATTTTGCTTGCTTCAAGTTGCTTCTACACATTCGACTGAAAGATGTGCCACTGTAGTAATTTTCCTAAGAAGATGCTTTCTAGTATGTTCAAGTTGGATTTTTTGCGGTTTCCAACAGTATTTCAGTTATATCATGGCGGCTTATCAAATCACACTTTCCTGGGTAAGCTGGTTTACCAGAACTAAGTGCACATACCTTTGCCAGTAACTGCCCTACTTGAATCAGAGGTATGGGAAGAACGGCTGCATTATATGAATAATCCAGACACGGGTTATATGGCTTTGCAGGTGATCTATAAAGATAATAAAATTATACACACTTATTTTCCATAAAATTATCCCTTGATTTAATTGTAACATCAAATCTTGACTATATATATATATATATATATATATATATATATATATATATATATATATATATATATATATATATATATATATATATATATATATATATATATATATATATATATATATATATATATATATATATATATATATATATATATATATATATAT